>JAJOOO010004882.1:0-43111 GCA_029582685.1 Solanum piurae | reverse complement strand
GTATCCACCATTAAATTTTGGATACATGATTTTTAACAACACGATGATATTAATGATACGATAGATACTCTACAGTCGTGATTTGTTTCTAAATTTATGTGTTTCAACTATATTTCATATTTAGATACACATAATTAAATATATATGCTTATTATGTATTCGAGATACATGTTTTTGGATATAACGTATGAAATTTAGATACACATAATTAGATGTATATGCTTTTTATTTTTGTATATTCCATATTTAGATACACATAATTAAATGTATATTATTACTATGTATTCGAGATACATGTTTTTTGATATAACATATGCAATTGATACTTGATACATCAAATTAATACTAGATACATATAAAAGATACATAAGATTAATATTAGATATATATATATATATATAAATAGATACATAAAATTAATACTAGATACGTTTAACAAATACATGAAATTAATGCTAGATACTTCTATGATACATATGAGTGTACTTGTATGACACTCATGTATCTAAGTGTTTAGTTTGTTGGATACACCATATATTGATAATAGATACATCAAATTAATGAATTTATTATTTTAAAAGTAATAATTTGAAATTAATCAAATTACATTACCAAGATATACATGATTTTATCTTATATTAATAATATTAATGAATTTACTATTTCAAAAAATAATAAAATGAAATTAATTATCTATGTATTTTAAAAATCCTCAATTACTCCTCTAATTAAAGAAATCAGTTACAACCAATTAATTTAAATGAATAAATTTTGTATCTCAATTTTAAAATTCGGCAGATACATGTATCTCATGGATTTAGACTCATGTATCCTAAGCATGAAATATGGTAGAGGAAGTAATATTTGAAACTATTGGGAATCTTAATAATTAAGAACCAAACTAGTGGGATTTATGTGGTTTGCCCAATAATAAAGTTAAAGACTTAAGTTAATTAAAATTTAATAAAATATTTATATTTTATTTATGAATAATATATAAATAATTATAAAATTTATATATATAATTTAGCGGTTCGGTTTGGTTATTTTTGCGGATATTCTTTTGTAAAACCAAAACCAAACCAAATAGTATCGGTTTTCAAAATTCAAAAACCAAACATAACCAAATCCAACCAAATATTGATTTTTTTAATCGGTTTGATTCGGATTGCGGTTCGATTTGGTTGTTTAACCATAACCATGAACAGCCCTATACAAAGCATTTAAAACAATAGGTAGCAATTCAATTTGTTAAAGAAATGCAATAACAACTCAATTTACTCATATAATAAAGTAACATAGTTTTTGTGAGAGTTTCTCTAACCGACAACCACCATTATGAGCCTAAGTGGTGATACAACGTCTTACCCATGCTGCCAGAATTGTCCTATACTTTGCCGTCATATAGAACGCCTTAACTATTTGGATCCACTAGTCTATGCTATAAAACACTTAAGGAATCATCTAAAAAGTATGATCATTTACTACCCATGATGGCTATATGATTTATGGAGACTTAAGTTATTATGAACTCACATCCCCATATCGGTGCTCAATACTACTTCCAAAATACACTTAGCTCATATGTTTTTAAAACAAAATTTCTTTCTTTGGTTTGAGATAATTACTCAAAACTTAGCTTAAAAGCTCTCTTGGAAATCGGTGTTTCCCTTCTTGCTCAAATGTGAAAATATTTTTAACTCTTGGGAATACTTAGGTCCCGTATAATCTTTGAAGAAATGAAATTTACTCTTATTGTCTACTCAACTCAAAACTTAAGTCTTAAAACAAAGTTAAAAGTTTGTGAAAGACTTTTGAAATACTTTATGAACTTCTATTGACATTATTCTTAACTTCTAGACTTGACTCTTAACTTTATTTGAGTTTGAATTTATGGATTCAAGGATTGTGATTTGTGATAGTAAGGATCTCATGATGTTCAGGAGTGTTTTTAGATAGTTAAACATGAGAAACGATCAAGAAATCACTGTCTGGAAACTAGTCCGCGACGCAGAGATGTATTTAAATATTTGGTCGTGAAAATATTTTTTGAGGCAGAACAGTCCGTGACCGCTCCGCGATGCGAAAGAGACTTTGTCAATCCTAAGGAACAAGTCCGCGACGCGGACCTGGTACCCAGATTCACCCGACTTTTTTCCTTCTTCATTTTCCAGCCCCAATTCGCCTAAACTCGATTCTTTTTCCCAAATTCTCTTTAGATTCAAATACCCAACAAATGTACCCAAGAACCTAACTCAAAACAACTCTAAAACTCGACGCGATAACCTCAAGAGCTCCTCAATTCAGCCCAATTCAAGAACGAAAACAAATTCAAGAAGTCATATCAAGAACATCAACTTTCAACCCTTTTTAGAACGAATTTCTCTGAACTAAACATGATTGGCTCGTGGGTGAACGAACCCAATGCTATGAAAGTCTCACATACCTTGTAGGATTAAATCTTTTGGGAAATTCACGACCAAACTTGAACGTTCTTGACTTTTCTCCTCCTTTCACCTCTTTTCTCTTTTCTCCAAGCCCTAGCGTGAACTTCAACTTTTCTAAACTGGTCTAATTCTGATTAAACCCCAAGTAAATTCCTAAAAACAAATTAAAATAAATGGGTAAGGAAAAGACTAAAATACCCTTCCAAAATCCGGATTAGACTTTCCTTATTTGAACAACCCAACTTCAAATGTGCATATCTCACTCATACAAAATTAGAATGGCGCAAACTTGGCGGCGTTGAAAAGATAATTCCAAGATCTTTCCTACGGTATCTGGAAGCACACCTAACTCATCTTGAGCTAGGAGTTGTGGCTGTTTGAAGTTGACCGAAACCCCAAACTTAACATAACTTAACAAATTTCCAGATTTTCCATTCTTTCCTAAAATGACTATTTCCAATTCTAACTCTTTGTTAACTTAAAAGATGAATCATTGAGATAGAACGAAGAATAGAGGGAGTAAGGTCTCTACTTAAGTAAAGTAAAGAATTGATTTGTATGTAATACATGAATGAAAAGATAGCTATATACATCTATGTTGGGTTGTCACGTTCCCATTTAATGATGTTGTGAGATCAATGTGAATAGGCGATAAGAGTATTATAAACCTAGTAAATCAATAACTAGATGAATAAACTAAGTCAATATAATTGTATGCTTTACATGATTGCTAACTAGATTATTGCTAAATCACAAATTCATGTGGGTTCAACATACAATTATTTTGAGTCTCTATATTACTTGCACGATAACATACACTTACATGTCTTTTGAAAGGGGATAAGTGTTTGTTCAAACTTCATTTATGGAAATTCACAGTGTTAGCGCACTACTTGGTGTGCCGCATCAGCTTTTCTGGGGTAGTGAATGGTGTGTTGTGCCACAAGCTATCCTAGAGATTTTTTTTGCAAAGTCCAAGCCCAAATTCAACAAGGATTGAGGGCTATTTTTCTACAATTATAAGGGGAACTTTCGCATATAGTCACT
This sequence comes from Solanum piurae, assembly GCA_029582685.1. Taxonomy (NCBI): domain Eukaryota; kingdom Viridiplantae; phylum Streptophyta; class Magnoliopsida; order Solanales; family Solanaceae; genus Solanum; species Solanum piurae. The sequence goes on along the minus strand of JAJOOO010004882.1, from coordinate 39,617 downwards.
CAAAAATAGCTTAATTACGCTTCATAGCTATAGTTTGTTAATTACGATTCGTAGCTACATGCTATAGGGAGGAGAGTGGCGAGCGAGATTGGGAGAGGGAGGAGAGAGGCGAGCGAAAGAGGGCAGAGAGTGGAAGAGAGGTAAATTGTATATTTATATCGGTTAGATAATTGTATATATGTAACTTGTATACATATGTATTTGTATATCTGGTGAGCGAGATTGGGAGAGGGGAGAGAGAGGCAAGCGAGAGAGGACAATCATTTGTATAATTCGCATCTCGTTTGTATAATTCACGTGTTTTTGTATAATTGAGTAAGACAAACTCTGGTATTATACAAATATGATAAAACTCGAAATAACGAATTGATACAAACATAAACATATGAATTTTAAAATAGTTATACAAATTACATTACATAAATTATATTATACAAAATCTGAAAACTACACGTTTATACAAACTTTAAAAAGTTATACTCCTTCCGTTTAAAAAAGAATGACCTCCTTTCCTTTAGTCTGTTTAAAAAAGAATGACCTATTTCTTTTTTTGGTAACATTTTAATTTCAACTTTCCATGTGGCATGTTTAAGGCCACAAGATTAAAGGTCAATTTTGTACATTTGACATAACTTTAATTTAGGACCACAAGATTCAAAAGTCTTATTTATTTTTTCTTAAACTCCGTGCCAAGTCAAACTAAATCATTCTTTGTGAAACGGAGGGAGTACAAAAAAAGATTGAATGTATATGGTGAAAAAACTGAAAAACCAAAGAAAATCATCGTCATATACAAATACAAACCATCGTATACTACAAATCAAACGAAGAATTGTTAGTTGCGAATTATACAAATGTGGCGAATTATACAAACGTGGCTAATTATACAAACTCGAAGTCAGTCCACGTAATTAATGGTTAATTTAGTCGCGAGTGATAATTATAACAAACTATAGCTATGATGACTAATTAAATAGTACAAATTTATTTAACCGCGTAATTTTTCCTTCATTATATTATCAAGTTTGACTAGTTATAAGCCCATGGTCACGAGACTGACGACCTCCTGAATCAATTTCTGGAAATCGTTTATACAATTTGAGGAATTTTTCCCTCTCATATATATAGTCTTGTATAAATAAGAATTTGTGTTTAATAAATAATTACCACTACAGTTTTCTATCTATTTGAAATCATTGTAAGTTTTTAAAGCTTCATATATGTGAAATTATACAAGTACATCGATTGAGAGTTATAATTAATAAAATTAGATCTACTAACATGGGATATTTATTTGAGTTATATTATGTTGAATGTATCATATGTAAATTGTTCTGGTTAAGTATAGAATTTGAGTTAAAACTATTAGGTTGTGGATAAATTATTCATATATATATATATATATATATATATATATATATATATTAAATAACTCCTTTAATATAAATATAAAATTTGAGCCAAGTTCTGTCGAATACGTAGCTTTAAGGTTGGCTATGCCCCTAAACATTTTTAGGGGTTTGAGGCCAATCTTGTACAGTGACAGTGAAAGAGGTGGTGCCTATGGTAGAGCTCTAAAGAATGTGGGTTATAATTGGTAAATGAAACAGGAGAATTAACACGACTTTGACCATCAAATGAAATGTGAATAACTCGTGCTTATTTCTTTGAAATCAAAGACACTTCCGATTTTATCTACGCTCTTGAAATAATTGTGTTCTCAATATCTCTAAATTGTTACCTATTGTGAAGGGCCACGAGGATAAAAGCTCACTACAAAAAAATATTTTTAGCGGTAATATAATTAATTAACTATAATAGCTTAATTGTCGCTAAATATATATTTTTAGACACAATTATCACTCTTTATAAATGTCCCTAACCTATAGCGATATTGAATCCAATGACAATTAACTAATTTTGATAAAGACTTTTACACTCTTTATTAATTTGCATATTTATTATCTCTAAAAGCTTCATAAAGCATATTAAGATGTTTCATACAACTCAAAAATTTGAAGGCAATGATGACCTTATAACTAATATTTTGTTTCTCCTCCCAGAAAGACCTCGCTTCACGTTCAAATTATGGTAGTTGTCTCTCATCTCTAGTCCCCTTTTTTCTTCCCTTTGGAGGCCTAAAATTTAATGCATTCATGATAAAATAAAATCTAATGTGTGCTTCTATTAGATGTAAGAATTATTATTAATTATTTCTTACATATGGCCCAAGTTTACTTGTAACCCAAGTAATACCATAAATAATATTTAATAAGGAATAGATCTCATCCGTACATTGGTTACTTGATGGACGTACCAGATTAAGTCATAACCTCTATAAATTGGTCTTCCCTCCACCCATTAGGGTTACCACATATTCTCTACAATAATTCCATCACTGACGGTTGTGATAACATAAAGTTAGGGCAAGGAGGTAGAAACCAATTTACGACTAACGCTTTCGCTTCTCTCTGTGATGATGTCTTCCTCATCAGGTATGTAGCACTAATGATCTATATATAAGATTATCGTGTTCAAAATCCTGATATTATGTATTAAAGTATTTAATCTTACATGTGGCATCAGAGCCTGAATTGTTTGAATGGATAATCTTCGTATATCTTGCATCTTTATAGATAATATTTACTTGATATCTATATGTGAAATCATATTTGTGGCTTATCAAGGTTTCGAAAGATCAATATAAAATAATCTGCCATGATAATCAATATCTTCTGGAGGCATGGCCAGATTTGAATTTAAAGTAAAGTTAGTAAATTGGGTTACTTTTTTTTTTAAAAGAAAAAATCACAAATACAGCTGACTGTACTACTATAACATCATATCCACACGTCTGCACAAGAGAAGGCCAAAATAAGAAGGTTCTTCGGTCAAAGGCTAAGACTTGAATTCTTCAATAAAAAAAATAAAATGTTTTGTTTAGATTGCACAAATTATGAAATTTTTTAATCTTCCCATAATGTAATAATTATGTTTTATTTTAGATTCTGCAATAAATTAAAGTAATTGTTTGTCACGCCCCGAGCCTACACCCTGGACGTGGTCGGCACTCGAGAACCATTGCTGGTCCCAAGCGAACCCTTGGCTTGGCTTACTTACTCTGCGTCTGCATCATAATACGATGCATGCCAATTGGCATCAGTACATTGAATGTACGAATATGCGAGTTGGAATGCTAAACATAACATAGGCTTGAAAAGATTCTGAAAGAAACACTTACCTTGACTCTTCTCAACTCATAAATAACTGAACTTAAAATAAAACAATGAAACACATGCAATATATGAAAAGCTTTATAAAACAGTAAAAGTAACTTAGTTCGTTAATGAAAATGCAATAACAAACTCAACTTTACCCATATAATAAAGTAATATAGTTTCTGTGGGAGATTCTCTAATCGACAACCACCACTATGAGCCTAAGTGGTGATACAACATCTTGCCCACGCTGCCAGAACTGTCCTATACTTTGCCGTCATATAGAACGCTTAACTTAGTGGATCCACTAGTCTATGCTAAAAGCATCTTAAGGAGTCATCTAAAAAATATGATCCTTTACTACCCATGATGTCTACATGGTTTATGGAGACGTGAGTTATCTGAACTCACGCTCGTCCCCATATCGGTGCTCAATACTACTCCCAAAATATACTTTAGCTCATATGTATGTAAACAAAACTTCTTTCTTTGGTTTGAGATAATTACTCAAAACTTAGCTTAAAGCTCTTTTGGAAATCTCAGTTTCCTCTACTTAAAAACTAGCTCAGAGGCTCTTTTGGAAATCAAAGTTTCCTCTTTACTTGAATTTTTTTTAGCACAAAGGCTCTTTTTGAAATCTCAGTTTCCTTTCTTGTTTAAATGCAAAAAAATTTAATCTTTGGGAATACATAGTCCCGATATACTATTTTGAAGAAATGACTTCAATCCTAACTCTTTTCTCAACTCAAACCTTAAGTCTTAAAACAAAGTTAAAACATTTGTAAAAGACTTTTGAAAACTTTATGAACTTCTCTTGACTTGACTCTTAACTTCTCTTGAATTGAATTATGGATTCAAGGATTGTGATTTGTGATAGGAAGGATCTCATTATGTTTAGGAATGATTTTAGATAGCTAAACATGAGAAACAATCAAGAAATCATCGTCTTGGAACAAGTCCGCGATGCGAAGATGCTTTTAAATAATTGATCACAAAATTTAATTTTGTAACAGAGGAGTCCGCGTCCTCTCCCCGACGCGGAGAGAAAATTTTCACCTTGAAGGAACAGGTCCACGACGCGGACCTGGAATATGTTCCTTGTCCGACTTTTTCCTTCTTCATTTTCCAGCTCCAATTCACCTAAACTCGACTATTGTTCTCAAATTCATGTTAGATTCAGTTACCCAATATATGTACTCAAGAACCTAACTCAAAACAACTCTAAAACTCAACGTAAAGATCTCAGAAACTCCTCAATTCAGCCCAATTCAAGAACGACATTCAAATTCAAGAATATCTATCAAGAATATCAACTTTCAAACTCTTTAAGGATGAATTTCGCTGAAATAAACATGCTTGGCGCGTGGGTGAACGAACCCAACGCTATGAAAGACTCACATACCTTGTAGGATCAATTCCTTGGCGAAATCCACAACCAAAATCGATCGTTCTTGGCGAATCTTGCTTTTCCTCTTCTCCTTTCTCTTCTTTTCTCTTTTCTCCAAGCCCTAGCTTGAAACTTCAACTTTTCTAAACTGGCTAAAATCTGATTTTTACCTCAATTAACTCCTAAAAACGAATTAGAATAATTAGGTAAGGAAAAGACTAAATTACCCTTCCAAATCCGGATTAGGCTTTCCTTATTCAAACAGCCCAACTTCCAAAGGGCATAACTCACTCATACGAACTCAGAATCGCGCAAATACAGCGGCGTTAGAAAGGTTATACTAAGAGCTTTCCAACCATATCTGGAAATACACCTAACTAATACTGATCTAGGAGTTATGGCTGTTTGAAGTTGACCAAAACTCAACTTATTCTAACTTAACAAAATTTCCAGATTTTCATTCCTTCCAAAAAAAATGACTGTTTCCAATTATAAGCTTCTTCCTAGTTATTTCAAATTGCGAGATGTGACAATATGCCCCCTTGGGAACATTCTTCCTCGAATGAGATTACTCTTACTAGGCTAAGGGTGGTAACATCAAGTTCAAACATCCAACGAGCAAATGCAAATAAGCAACATGCTCATTCATAATTTAAAGAGTGCTAAGAAGAGAATTAGTACCTTGGTCTGCACTTTCTCCGGATTCAAAGAGATGTGGATATCTCTTCTTCATATCCTCCTCATCCTCCCAAGTAGCTTCCTCAACAAATTGGTTCCTCCAAAGGACTTTGACAGATGCTACCTCTTTTGTTCTCAACTTACGAACTTGACGATCTAGAATCTGAACCATGATCTCTTCATAAGATAAGCTATCCTTGATCCCAATATCTTCGGTTGGTATGATTAATGAAGGTTCGCCCATGCACTTTTTCAACATGGAGACGTGGAAAACCGGATGAACCGCGACTAACTCTTGTGGTAGCTCCAACTCATAAGCTATTTTGCCAACTCTTGGATATTCTGTAAGGTCCAATATACCGGGGACTAAGCTTCCCCTTCTTACCAAATCTCATAACACCCTTCATGGGTGAAACTTTAAGATATACCCAATCATCTACTTCAAACTCTAACTCTCTTCTCCTAACATCAATGTAGGATTTCTGACGGCTCTGTGTCGTTTTCAACCTCTCTTGAATCACTTTCACCTTCTCCATCTCTTGATGCACTAAATATGGTCCTATCAACCCAACTTCACCAACTTCAAACAATCTAATAAGAGATCTGCATCTTCTCCCATAAAGAGCTTCACAAGGAGCCATTTGGATCCTAGAGTGGTGACTATTGTTGTAAGCAAACTCGATGATAGGTAGGTGATCATCCCAATTACCTTTGAAATCGATCACGTACGCCCTCAACATATCCTCTAGGTATGAATGGTGCGCTCTGCTTGCCTATCAGTCTGAGGATGAAAAGCAGTACTCAAGTTCACCTTTGAACCCAAGCCTTTCTGAAAAGACTTCCAAAACTTCCACCTTTGGACCTGGATGAGCTAGGAGCCCTATCAGTGGCCTGAGAAGAGGAGGCCAGGACAGTATTGGTGTTACCTGGTATAATGGGATTACTGCCCTGTGCCAGCTCCACCGTGTCTGCAAGATCTGTACCCAAAGGAGGTACCTCAACCTGGGGATCTCGGCGTGGTGCCGCCACATTTGCCTCATCTCGAATGAGGCCTATATCCAAAGTCCAGTAGGGTGGATCAACCTACCACAGTGCCAGATCGGCATTCCAGAGTCCCTGCACAACTGAAAAAAAAACCATGGAAAGGGGTAAGTAGTGGAGGTCTTGAATGCCCTCTCGTGAATCTCTGCCAGCAGCATGCGGGAAAAGTCAATCTCCAATCCTACTACTAATGATGCAACTATAACGGCTCTGTCCCATGTGAGTTGGTTGTCAGCTTTTACAGGCGACACCCTGTTACGCACCAACAACCAAAAGAACTTGGCCACAAAATTTAATGTGACCTTTCGGATACCCAACCGTGGTGCGGTGACCCACTCTACACGCTCGCCATCGGCAACAATGTATTTAGCCAACCATACTGTAACAGCCTCCTGCTGCTCAGCATTTCTCTGGAAAGCGCCGCCCCGCACGATGTCCCATCGTTAATCAAACTCTGTTGTGTTCAGTGACCAAGAGTGACCAGTGGTAGGGCCATAGAGAAAGCGGCTGATGGTGGCATGTGATATGTCCACCGGACAACCTCAGACCATAGTGAAAGTGAGAGGGTCCTGGGCTGTGGGCTTGGACTGCTTGGAGATCGAACCTCGGAGAGTGGCAGCATATGAGGTGTAGAACTCCCGCACAATCTCCTCGCTATAAGTCCCTGGGCCTCGAGCCATCCAATCACACTTGTGAAGTTTAAGAAGCCGGTGGATGTCAGGGACAGTGTGCAAGCTCCCCGTGAGGACTCTGCGCTCCTCTATAATAAGTCAGGCCATCTTTTCTTTGTCATTTTTCATCTTGGCATCCCGATAAATTTGCCATTGGCCCTCAAAACACCATCTATTCGGTTCATCAGACTAGGCTGCTTGTTTATTTTTGTCGGACCCTATGGTTGATTTAGCAATGGAGCCTGAAGCATGGGCAGACTCGAAGCCTGAAGCATGGGCATACTCGGAGCCCGAAGCATGGGCAGACTCGGAGCCGGACGTAGACCCATTCTCTGAACTAGAAGCAGCCCCAATTGGTGACCCGATCAGTATGTGCTCCTCATCATACTGGAAGACAGTGACTACGTCAGGAATCACCTTCCGGGGGGTGCCTCTGGTGATTCGAGGTGCAGTGGGAGAGGTACTTATGTTGGGAGCAACGTATGTCGGATTCGTCGCTATATCGTCATCTTCGTCGATTAACCTGAAGCTAGGGGAAACAAATTTTGACTTGCCCTTTTTTGTATAGGTGACTAGCTTCTTGGGTGCCATAGTACCTGTGGAAGAGTTATTAGTACCAAAACTAACTAAAAATACACTCAAAATAATTTTAGAACTAAAGATGAACAACATCAAAGACCCAAAAAAATTTCAGACAGTGACTACAGTGGTCATCTACGGTGGGGACCTACGGTCCGTAGACTGATCTACGGTCCATGGAACCCTTCTGTGGATCAGAGGGCCAACAATATTTGTCGCAGATGGAAATCACGGATGTACATAACGGTCCGTAGATTGATCTACGAATTGTAGTCCACCTCCGTGGTTTCACACTTCGTGAAATTTTCAAGTGCATCCAACCACGAACCTGATCTACGGTCCGTAGATTGATCTACAGTCTATAGACGGGGTCTCATGGATGGGATCTGTGCCAGGTTTCAGACACGCTTCACTTTTAAGCCTACATATATGACCATTTTCAACAGTATCCTAGTCTAACCATGTTTTTCTACATTTAATCATGCTAGTTCGTCATTCTCAGGATTCCAATTAATTATTTTAACAAGTCTTTAAGACAAACTTTGGAACCCTAAGTCGAAACTTACATTTAGACTGTAACTATACACATCTCAAACAATAATACGACACACAATCACTATCCATCATCCCAAGGGTGTCTGCAAGTCAATTTATAAAACACATACCCAAGGTCAGGACCCAACTCCCGACTTTTTATAATCAATCTATGAACCGAAATTCAAAGTGAGGGGGGAAAGTTTATTACCTTACAAGCAACGAGAAGTGGTGGGATTGTGTGATAACACTAAGCTTTGCAATACCACACTAATCACCTAGTTGCACCGGACCTTGTAGGGAGTTTTGGGGATGAGTGGAGTTTTGGAGAGGAAAGGGAATTTAGGATTTTGGGGAAGAGAAAAGGGAAGATTAATTGGGGAGTGATGGAGTGATTTAAGGGATAGGGGAGTTTAGAAACGGTTTGGGAGTAAATGGAGGGAAGTGGGAATGATTTAAAAGGTGGGATTTTTTAATAGGAGAGTCCGGGTCGGGTCAATCCAACTTAGGGTTAGGACCTACGAGACCCCGCTTACGTTCCATAGGTCTATCTACGCTCCATCAGTTGGGACCGTAGATCACCTTCACACTTAGAAAAAATTAGACACTTACATGGGATATACGGACACCATCAACGGTCTGTTGATGGATTGACAGACCATCGATGGGGTCCGTAGACCTCTGCACCAGACCATTTTCTGTAGAGTTTTCACAGCGCACCTGCACATGTAGCAACCATTAGGCTATTCTTTTTTACATTTTCTGGACACTTTTTAGACACGCGGGCCCTATGCTAATTCTAGCCAACACTAGTACAAAACAAAAACACCTATCTAAATTAATACAGAGAATCATCTAAACAAAGAAAACTACTAGATGGAAAACAAAAACCTATCGTTGGCTAGATTGTACATCTTGGGTTGCCTCCCAAGCAGCGCTTGATTTAACGTTGCGGCACGACGCATGCCTCTTGATTACTCAGACTTCATCAAGATGATTGGCCTTAACAACTTCTTGCACACTTTCTGCGTTTCTCAGATAGATCTTGATCCTTTGCCCGTTAACCATGAACCTTGTTCCTTCATTGTTCTCAAGCTCAATCGCTCCATGGGAGAGCACTTTTGTGAGCAAAAATGGCCTGGTCCATTTGGATTTGAATTTACCCGGAAACAAGCGCAACCTAGAGTTGAATAGAAGCACAAGATCACCCATAACAAATTCTCGCTTTTCAATTCTTTGATCATGATACCTCTTCATCTTCTCTTTGCACAAGGTTGAACTTTCATAAGATTTTAGGCGAAACTCATCAAGCATATTCAAGTCATTCATTCTTTGATTAGATGCGGCGCCCCAATCCAAATTTAGCTTCTTCATTGCCCACAAAGCCTTATGCTCTAGTTTTACTGGTAAATGGCAAGACTTCCCATATACAAGTTGGTAAGGAGACATACCTATGGGAGTCTTGTATGCAGTCCGATAGGCCCATAGAGCATCATCAAGCTTCCTTGACCAATCCGTTCTATTAGCATTCACAGTCTTTGCCAAAATATGTTTGATCTCGCTGTTGGACACTTCAACTTGCCCACTAGTCTGCGGATGGTAAGGAGTGGCTACGTTGTGGCGTACACCATATTTCTCAAGTAGCGCCTTGAACAACTTATTACAAAAGGGGAACCTCCATCACTGATAATCGCCCTCGGTGTACCAAATCTGGAAAAGATATTCTTTTTCAAAAATGCGGTGACACTTTTACCTTCATTGTTGGGGAGCGCAACTGCTTCCACCCACTTCGATACATAATCAACCGCACCAAGAATATACTTCATCCCATGTGAACTCACAAATGGACCCATAAAATCAATGCCCCATACATCAAACAACTCTATCACCAATATAGGATTCATAGGAAGCTCTTGCTTCTTTGAAATCCCTCATTCTCTTTGGCAACGATCACAAGACTTGGCGAAGTCATGAGCATCTTGGTGGATGGTAGGCCAGTAGTACCCACACTGCAAAATCTTATGCGCAGTCCGAATACCACTATGATGCCCACCAACAGGCGATGAATGACATGTTTTAAGTACACTCAACATATCAACTCGGGCACACAGCGATGAATAATCCCATCATCACAACTACGACACAAGTAAGGCTCATCCCAAAAGAACTTCTTCACATCTTGCATAAACTCTTTCCTTTGGTGAAAAGACAAATCCGGGGGTACCAAATCGCTTGCCAAATAATTAGCAAAGTCTGCGAACCAAAGAATTAGATTATGAGAAGCAGCCAATACCTGTTCATCTGGAAAAACATCATTAATTTCAGCCCCATCACCAAGCTTTAGCATAGCCTCTTCCTCTAATCTGGACAAGTGATCAGCAACTTGATTATCGGTCCCCTTTCTATCTTTTACCACAAAATCAAACTCTTGCAGCAACAATACCCATCTAATCAACCTCGGTTTTGCATCCTTCTTAGCCATCAAATATCTCAATGCAGAATGGTCAGTATGCACTATGACCTTGGTACCAAGCAAGTAGGATCGAAATTTCTCGAATGAAAAACCACCGCAAGAAGTTCTTGTTCAGTCACAGTATAATTCTTATGGGCCACATTTAGAGCTTTGCTAGCATAGTAAATAGGGTGAAATTTTTTCTCTCTCCTCTGTCCTAATACTACACCAAGCGCCACTCCACTCGCATCGCACATAACCTCTAACGGTTGTCCCCAATCCGGTGAAATAATGATAGGTGCAGTAACCAAATTCTCCTTAAATTCTCCAAATGCTCTCAGACAAGCATCATCAAAATCAAACTTATACTCCTTTTCAAGCAGTTTTGCACAATGGATGTGCAATTTTAGAGAAGTCCTCGATAAACCTCCTATAGAAACCTACATGCCCAAGAAAACTTCTAACATCTTTTACAGAGATGGGTGGTGGAAGCTTTTCTATTACCTTCTTTTGCTCTATCAACCTCAATGCCCTTCTCAGAAATCCGATGACCCAGAACTATCCCTTCTTTCACCATAAAGTGGCACTTCTCCCAATTTAGCACCAGATTCTAGTCTTCACACCTTTTAAGAACCTCTTCCAGATGATCCAGACATCGATCAAAAGGGTCACCTACTATAGAGAAATCATCCATAAATACTTCAATAGTGTCCTCCACCATATCAGAAAATATCAACATCATACAGCGCGGGAAGGTCGCTGGAGTATTGCACAACCCAAATGGCATTTGTTTAAAAGCAAAAGTCCCATAAGGGCAAGTGAAGGTGGTATTCTCTTGGTCTTCCGGAGCTATAGAAATTTTATTGTAGCCCGAATACCCATCAAGAAAATAATACCAACTCTTGCCTGCAAGTCTATCCAACATCTGGTCCATGAATGACATAGAAAAGTGGTCCTTCTCTGTCCACGCATTCATCTTCCGGTAGTCCATGCAGACTCTCCATCCGGTCATGGGCCACATTGGAACAAGCTCGTTTCTCTCATTTGGAACCACAGTAATACCACCCTTTTTAGGCACACACTGCACAAGACACACCCAATTACTATCTGCAATGGGATAAATCACTCCGGCATCCAACCACTTGATGATCTCCTTTTTAACTACCTCTTACATAGGTGGATTTAATCTTCTATGGTGCTCGATACTAGGCTTGTGATCTGGCATGAGTTGGATTTTGTGAGAATAAATACCGGGAGGAATCCCAATAATATCCGCAATAGTCCACCCAATAGCTCGCTTGAACCTCTTTAACACAGTCACCAAGCACTCTATTTGTTTCGCATTTAAATCTGCCGCAATGATGACCGGCAAAGTATTATCTCTAGCCAAGAATACATACTTCAAATGCGGTGGTAGAGCCTTAAGCTCTAATTTTGGTGCCTCCACAATAGATGGTCTCGCGGGTGGGGACTCACGATTCTTCATGTTTAACTCATACCTCTTTGGTTTTGACCGATATTCGCACCTATCAAGTGCAGCTACCAACTCATCGTACTCTTCAATACCATCACTATCGAACTTTATCATAACTGCGGATAGTGCCTCAACACCTAGTTGCTCTTCAATTTGCACTTCTGTTTCACTCTCAACTCTGTAAGTTATAGAAGATACCATTTGGAGCTCACCACTCTGCATCATGGACCTACTAATATTGAAAGTTGCTTCTTCATTGTTCAGTCTGAACTTCATCTGCCCCTTCTTCATATCAACCAACGAACGCCCTGTGGTAAGGAATGGTCTTCCAAGGATGATGGGAACCTCAAAATCAACCTCACAGTCAAGAATCACAAAATCCGTCGGAAATATGAACGACTCCACTTTCACTATCACATCATGGAGTACACCAATGAGACTTTCATGGTTCGATCGGCCAAAAGTAACCCCATCGTAGTAGGCTTTGGATCCCATAGACCCAACTTCTTATAAATAGACAATGGCATGAGGTTGATGCTAGCACCAAGATCACACAATGCCTTAGCAAAGTGTAACAACCCTATAGTACATGAAATCGTGAAAGCACCAGGATCTTCCTTCTTCTGCACAAGAGACCTTGTAGCAATAGCGCTACAATGCTGCAATCTATCATTATTTTCAAAACTCACAGACCTTTTCTTTGTCACCATATCTTTCATAAACTTCGCATACCCAAGCATTTGCTCCAAAGCTTCTATCAACGAAATGTTGATGGAAAGCTGCTTCCACATAGTAATAAACCTGCGATATTTACCATCTTCAGTCTTTTTCACTAACCTCTGTGGAAATGGTGGTGGAGGTCTAGGTATGGGGACCACTTTCTCAGATATATCCGTTTCTTTCTCAGTCGCATTTTCAAACTCCTCTTTAACCTCTACCACATCATCTTCTTTTCTAATCTCAACATCCACCACAAACGTCATAGGTGGATCAATGGTTTGCTTACCCTTCGAGTAGTAACTACCATACAATGACCATCATTCTTTGGATTCTGGATGGTGTTGCTAGGAAGAGTTCCAGGTTGACGTGGGTGCGTTGTAGTAGACAAATGAGTCATCTGCTGCTCTAGATGCTTTATTGACACTGCATGAGCATCAACCTTTTGACGAATACCAGACAAGTTGTTTCTCATCTCCTTCACATTCTCATCAGTTGTATCAAACCTTCTCATCATCTTCTGCATCATATCTTCAATACGTGCCATATTGCCTCCAGATTCCCGATTTTGAGGGGGAACATAAGGTCCAACCCTATCGTTTCTGTTGCCATAGTTGTTCTGGTTGTAGTTGTTGTTCTGGTTGTAGTTGTTGTCGCGATTGAAGTTCCCATCCCTGACATATTGACCCTCTCGATTGTAATTGCCATAGTTTCGACTTAGTTTCCTTGACCTTGGCGCCAACTGTCCGTGTTGGATCCTTCGGTGTTTGGTCGGAAACCCCCGGTGTAATCATTCACCGCATAAGCATCCTCTTCATAGTAACACTCTTCAACTGGTGGTGGAGTTCTAGTCAAGTAGTTCATAGCATTTACCTTTTTAGTACTTCCGATCACATGCTTCAATACCAACCCCAACTCGGTTCTTATTTGAGCCATCTCCTCACGAATCTCATCCGCAGACTGGTTGTTTGTAGTATGAACGACAAATGTGTTTCTCCCAGTATCTGATCTCCTAGTGCTCCATGCTTTATTGTTGCAAGAGATCTTCTCCAGTTTTTCTGCAATCTGCGCGTATGTGCACTTACCATATGATCCTCCAACAATAGTATCAAGCACTTCTTTATTGTTGTCATCCTGACCTCGATAGAAATATTCCTTCAGCGACTCATCATCAATAAGGTGATTCGGAACACCTCTTACAAACGCAGTGAATTTATCCCAAGAGCTACTCACAGATTCTCCAGGTAATGCCACAAAGTTGTTGACCTTATCTTTGTGATTGAGCTTCTTGGACACTGGATAATATCTTGCTAAGAGCACATCCTTCAGTTGGTCCCATGTATAGATTGAGTTATAAGGGAGCTCAGTGAACCATACAGCAGTATCGCCTGTAAGTGATAGAGGGAACACTCGCAATCCGATGACATCCATATCTAAGTCTGGTCGACCTACATAGCTTTTGCAAACCACCCTTAGCTTGGCTATGTGAGCATGTGGGTCCTCCGATGGCGACCCCGAGAACAAGCCCCTCGTTGTAAGCATCTGCATCAAGCTACTGGTCACTACAAATGTGTGCCCCAGAGGCAAAGGGGATAGGACAAGAGGTCCATCAGAGTCAGCAATATTGACGTTTCCCCTATAATTTTCATGCAGTCGTGGGCCTGGTGGACCCTGCACCCTCAATGCATCTCCCTATTGATTTTCAGCTGGAACCTGGTTGTCCCCACCAATTACCCTCGGAGGTTGCAACTCAACTTCATCACCTAGATTGCCTCTGATAGGATTAACTTGAACTCCTAGATTGTTCATTCTTCGCAAAGTTCGGTTCAACTCTGGATCGTAAGGAGTAAGTGGTTCACCCTGGCTCCGTGTACTTGGCATACACTAGAGTCAGAACGTGAGAGAGACAAAAACAAAAACAAAAAATAAAATTAGGAAATATTTGACTAAAGTTCAATAATGTAGTTAAAATTAATCTAAAAGCCATATTCTCTGGCAGCGGCGCCAAAATTTGATACGCTCAAATTACACCTTCCCTAAAGAAGCATAAGCGATCGTTATCAAGTAAAGAACCCAACTTGTAGGTTAGGGTCGATCCCACGAGTAAAATGGTTTAGATTTCACTTTAACCAACAATTATATTCGTTTAGTCAAATTACTTCCAGAAACAAGCAAGTAAAAGGGGGGATTTGTGAAATAAATTATAAGAATTCAGTAAGTAATTAGTAAGCAAAAGTCAATTTTGGTTGTTATCAATATGAGAGAATTAACTAGGGTATACGTGTTCCTCACAAGCTCATAACGCAGTAATCCTAGTAATAACAATCATTTCCTAGTGTACTACATGCAAAGTGATAAGCTAGGTATCTCTAAATCCCTGGTCCGGCATCTAGAGAATTTCACCCCACACCTTGGTCCGGCTACGTGTGTATAATTTACTAACCCTTACCTTTACCTCATATTAGACATCACATCGATGTTTGGCTTAGTTATTTCTTTGCACCAATCGACACTAGACTAATAGATAGTATCACACTAAATCTATGTTGATAACTCTTTTGTTGTTGATTACCTCCTTGGTCTGGCAAGTATCAACAAGGCGAGTTCTAACGTTGCGCACCATTAAAAAAACTTTTAAACGAAAGAATTATCAATGCATGCAAAACACTATTCAAGAATTGCTTATTTACTATTCATACTTTGTTAATCGTTCATGGTTTCTACAACCCTAGTTGTGGAGTTTAGTTACCCATAATCACATGAACACAATTCATTGTTTTAGATGAGAGAATTATGAACTTACGTAATTGAGAATAACAAACTCAGAATTTCCACTTGAATTTCAAAACCAAAACCTTCAAAATCAACTTGGGAAATCAAGAATTGCTAGGTTTGCAACAATCCAATCCCAAGTTACATAGTAGAACTAAAGTAAAAGAATCTAACCCCAAAAATGAGGTTTACATGCCCTATTTAGAGAAAATAAGTCCTAAATTAAAAAGGATACAAAATAAGGAAAATTTGTTCAGGCACGCGTCTTCAATCCACGAGACTAACTCACGGACCGTCAATGGATCTACGGTTAGTGAGTCCCTTCCGTCAGCCAGGACTTAGAAAATATTTCAGCTTCCAAAAATCAACTTCTCTGAAGCAAACGACGGACCACCAGTACGGACCGTAGATCGTCGATCCCTCTCCGTAGCTCCACACTTAGAATCTTCAAAAATCAGGTACTGGAACCCTCGCAGTATCATTCTACGGATCAGCAGTACGGTCCATAGACCAATCTACGGATCGTCAATAGCCACCGTGGTTCCACACTTGGTCAGATTTCCCTGATTTGCCTTCCATGCATTGCCTTCTTATCTACGGTCACCATCTACGGAGCGTCAATGGACCTACGGTCTGTAGATCACCTCCGTAGATGCCTTTTTCTGCATTTCTTTCAGCTGTCTCTTTACTTCCGCGCCTACACATCTCTCCTGCAAAACATGATAAAAAAACATAAAAACCAATACAAAAGGCCCTAGACACACACAACTCTTAAGTGAAATGTATTAAAAATACCGTAAACTCACGGTATATCACTTATACAACTCTTTCTTCAACTCATCAATCTTAGAAGTATTCCTGCCAACAATCAACATATTATCAACATATAGCAAGAGAATGATAAAATCATTGTTAGATAATTTTTGTACAAATACACAATAATCTGAAGAAGTTTTCTTAGAGTCTTTCTCCCCCATAACAAATTCAAACTTCTTGTTCCACATCTAGGTGCTTGCTTTAGGCCATAGACTCTTTTTAAGTTTGCACACAAAATTTTCTTTAGCTTTTACTTTGAAGCCCTTAAGTTGTTCCATATAAATCTCTTCTTCTAGATTACCGTGAAGGAAAATCGTCTTTACATCCATCTGCTCAATCTCTATATTAGGATTAGTAGCCAAACATAGAATTTTACGAATGGATGACATTTTCATGACAGGAGAAAATATTTCGTCAAAGTCAATACCCTTCCTTTGACTAAATCAATCAACAACCAATAAATCTTTGTACCTGGGCTTCAAGTTGTGTTCTTGAACTTTAACTTTGAACACCCATTTGTTCTTCAAAGCTCTCATGCCCTTGGTCACTTTCACCAACTCATAAGTGTTATTCTCAGAGACTTCATCCCATCTCACATGGCTTCATCCATTGATCCTTGTGCTCATCTTTCATGGAATCTTCATAATATTCAAGTTCTACCCCGTCAATGAGTAACACATACTCATTAGTTGAATAACAAGAGGAAGGAACCCACTATCTTATTGACCTCTTAAGAGGAATATTTATTTTGTTTATAACTTCATGAAAACGAAGAACATCAATAACAACATCATTGTTATTATCAACATCAACTTGTTGATTCAAAATATGATTCTGAGCGTCATCATGATCATCAATCCCATAACATCATGCTCACTTTTGTGAGGAACTTCATCAAAATAAACTATACCATCAAAACTTGAAGATTCTAGCTTCTCCACTTTATCAATATCTTTAATGGATTGATTCTCCATGAAAAAAATATCACGACTTCTCATAAGTTTCTTCTCAATTGGATCATATATCCTATAACCAAATTCATAAAGGCCATATCCAATGAAGATGCACTGCCTTGTCTTGGCATCTTACTTTGACCTCTCATCTTTCGGCACATGTACAAAAGGTTGCAACCAAATATTCTCAAATGGTCATAGGAAACATCCTTTTCATACCAAACTCTATTTTAAACATCACTTTGCAAAGAAACAACAGGAGATAGATTAATAACATGTGCAACGGTCAATAAAGCCTCACTCCAAAATGAGTTTGGTAACTTTGCTTCTGAAAACAAACATCTTATAACTCTTTCCATTAAGGTCATGTTCATCCTATCTGCCAAACCATTAATCTTGGGGGTTTTGGAGGATTCTGCAGGTGTCTAATACCTTGATGCTTATAGTGTCAAAACGGTCCATAATATTCACCATCATTATCAATACGAATACATTTCAGTTTCTTTTTAGTTTCTCTTTCAAGTGAAGCCTGTAACTGCTTGAAGACATCTAATACTTGGTATTCAGTCTTCAAGATATAGACCCAAAATTTTCTCGAGCAGTAATCAATAAAGGTAACAAAGTAGAGTGCACCACCTAATGTCCTTACCTTTATTGGACCGCATAAATCAGAGTGCACCAACTCAAGCAACTCTGTTTTTCTTGAAGGAGGGTTGGACTTATTGGAAACTCTATTTTGTTTACCAACCAAGCAGTGCTCACACTTTTCTAATTTAGTACTTTGAAAATCTGACAATAATATCTTTTTGACTAGAACATTAAGTCTTTTCTTGTTGCTATGGCTAAACCTCTTGTGCCATAACGTTGAAGATCTCTCGTTCTCAAGTACATTAACCATATCAATATAAGTAGAAGGCATAGTCTAGTATAGACCATGACGTTTGCTTCCACGAGCCACAATCAAGAAACCCTTACGGAGTTTTCACTTTCCATCACCGTTGGTACTAACATATCCTTCATCATCCAAACTACCAACATAAATCAGGTGTAGACAAACATCATGGGCATGTTTCACATTGTTCAAAACTAGTTTAGTTCCAACACTAGTTTCCAATAAATTGTACCAATATCAATCACCCTACATATAGTCTCATTACCCATACTTAAGGTACCAAAATCACCAAAAGTATAAGAAGTGAAAAAAAATCCTTCCTTGATGTTATGTGAGATGCCTCATCAGTGTCCCAATCCAACTTGACTCATCACAAGTAATATTTATTAGATTTGCATCAAGAATTGTAACAAGATCTTCGGTGGTGACCGAGGCTAGGCAATTTTCATTGCCATGGTCTATAGTTTCCTCTTTGTCTTTGTTCCCCCTCTTCAACTTCCAGCAAAACTTCTTTGTATGTACTTTCATGCCACAATGATAACACTCAATATTCCTAAGTCTGCCTCTGAATTTTCTCATATTATTCTCTATTTTGAAAATCACGACTTTTTTTCTCCCCTTAGGGCTAGTCACTAGGACATCCGACGAAGAAAGATCAAAAAAATTTCTTCTCATGTCTTTGTTGAAGACACTACTCTTAGCGAAATCCATAGAGATCACACCATCCGGAGTAGAATTTGATAAAGAAGTTTTAAATATTTTTCAAGAGTCTGGTAGGGAACCAAGTAGAAACAAACCTTGAATTTCTTCATCAAACTTGATGCCCATAGCAAATAATTGGTTCATGATCCCCTAAAAATTATTCAGGTGATTTTCATCGGAGAACCATCATGATATTTTAGACTTAGCCTCTGCTTTATCAAGAACATCTTATTATTTCTAGTAGCATACAAACTTTCAAGATGCTCTCATAGGGTTTGAGCATGTGTTTCTCCAGAAATATGGTTCAACACATTATCGTCAACCCATTGCCTAAGCAATCCACAAATCTGTCTGTGCAACAGATTCCACTTTTCATCTGTTTTATTTTTATGATTTAAAGTGGTAAAGACTGGTTGATAAAAATTCTTGACATGAAGTAGATTTTCCTTTTTTCCCTTCCAAATGACATAATTAATACCATTTAAAGTAATTATTCTACCTGTGTTGGCTTCCATTGTTTATCCCAAAAATATAGTTATTGCGAACCAATGCTCTGATATCAATTTGTTGGGACAATGCGGACTAACACAAAAATATATACGATCAAAATAGTGAAAATAAAATGAAAAAATAATGACATCAAATTTTTTACGTGGAATCATTTTTAAATAAGGGATAAACCACGGGCTAAGAGGAGCAAGTGATATCACTATAGCAAGGAATATCTACACTATGTAGTCATGGATATAATACTCAAAGTGACTACAACACACTCAAAAGGAAAAACATCTTTTAATTTACCACCTTACTAAAATATCGCTCACTCTAATTTTCTTCACATACTTTTTTTTTATAGTCTATGGAATACCTCACTTTACTCTCAAATATTTTTTTTCCTCTATCTTGATGTGTTTTGAACTGATGAGTTGATGACCCTTTTATAGAGAATAATGGTTCATGATGACGTAAGCAGTGATATCAATTACCATAAGAAAATCAGACTTAGGTAGAATATTTCTTCTATCATTTATCTGCAAAGTGATACAACTTTGACAAAGTTGCAAAAGTCATACAACAAATGTGGACCAATAATTTTATCAATTATGGGGATGAAACCCCACAATTGATACGGAAATTGATGAAACAGTACTATTGTGAATGTGTCCATGGAAATAATTTACATCTTGTTGCCACATCAATTAGTGAGTGGCATGAAATTATCATCTTTGAATTGGGTAATGACTACTCATTTTGAAGTTTAAAGCATTGATGTGAACAGACTTCATGTGCATATAGGGATATGGTTTACAATAGTACATGTCCAGGCGATTCTTCTTTAATTTTATTGAATTTATATTTACGATGATTTCTCTTATGGGAAGAAAATAAATAAGGTGTAGGAAATATTAAAGAAATATTAAAGGAGAATAATTTTCTCAGAGAATGCTCAAATTGTAGGCTTAAGTCATTGTTGATCCTTTAAAGTTGTTTGTATATTTCACTCAGATACTTCAACAAAAAAAATTTCCTATTAGACACTTCAACCTTAAAAAATAAATAACTATCAAACATTTTTGTGACACCTAGCCAAAAGAGAAAGTGTGTGTAATATGCAAGCAAATGATGTGGTAAAATAATAAATCAAATGAAAACATGTGACATTTTAATTTAAAATAGATAAACAAATCTTGTCACGACCCAAACCGTCGTGATTGACACACACACTAACCCTCCAGTGGGAGAACCACTACTACAACTCAAACCAAACAACTAAACCAAAAACTAAGCATTTAAGAATACGAAACAATTTAAATACTAAAGAATGAAATAGGGAATTCCCATAAACTCCAAATAGAAGTCTATCAACTAAACAAATGCGGAAGAAATAACCTAGAACCTGAAAGTCAATGTACCAAAACATCTAACAATGAATCAAATTCTAAACAAGAAAGGATACAACCCCAAACTAATGCACTAATAACTAACTATAAAGTCTAAGTCCGAAATGGTGGACATAGACGAAAGAGAACTCATGGTAGCCCGGAAGAATTGGCTCACCTTTGAATTCGAACGATCATTGATCTCCTAAGCGAGGTCTGTCAATAGCCGCCGGAAGATGCCCAGTACTTAACAAAAATAAGAGAAAGTGTAGTATCAGTACACAATCACAGTGTACTAGTAGGATCACGCGGCTATCCCACTAAGTGTAACATAAGCAAGTCAATACAACAATATAATCACATGCATTTATTGAACATATACAATATCATCAACATTTACGAACAACGAACAACTTCACATTTCTCAAAATACACAATTATGATAAGTCATTGGTCCTCTCATGGAACCCAAACCCAAACAGTTAGCATATCGGAACGTGGTACCCAATCCAATGATTATGTCGGAACGTGGCAATCGATCCCATAATTATGCCGGAACGTGGCAACTGATCCAAGTTAGTTATGCCGGAACGTGGCAACCGATCCATTCAAGACACAACAATCAAAATCACAAATATATCCTCAAGATCATACAATTAAGTCATGATTTCATGGTAACCATCATTCATCTATCTCATTTACAACAAGTGTGATGAATAATGCTACATTCATATACATACATGTATCATAATGAAGTAAGAACAAACATAAATCACACAATCAAAAAATCACAACAATCACCTACCTCGAAACAAGCTTGAAACCCTAAGAAACTTGATCCTTCCCTTTCCGGATTCGTTCTGCTTGTTCTTGGTCTACAAACAATCATAATAACACGGGAATCAATAAACAATCACTAATTACCCGGATTACTAACAATTCTAACAGCCCTAGATCATACCCATGATCCAAAGTATCCAAAATAGGGCTTTTTCCACCATGGTTTCCAATTTAAAACCCTCCATCATTGATAATTACCCATTCCATTACGTTCTACGGATCGAAAAGTGGATTCGGGGAGTGAAAATCTTACCTTTAGCCTCAAGAATGGTGGAAAACTGTCAAGAGTTGCCTGGGGTTCATTCCATAACTCTAAAACTCGAAAAGTGCAGAATAAAGTCATTTAGAGGTTTATTTACGACTTTAAGTCACGTCTGTCCTGCCACAGCCACCCTTACCCTGCTTCAGCGGCACCGCCAAAGCGGCTTGCATGAAACAGTGAGATATTTTAAAAATCTCAAGACCCCCATTTCACAACACACCTTTAATCAACGACGCTGAGAAAATACCGTTCACGGTAAGATCAATTTCGGGAGTTCTACTCACCCGAATTCAATTCTATAAAGTCGTACGGATTCCTTAATGACTTATCTAACTACTCATGTTATCAAAATCATAATTAAATCACTCGATTTCTACCAGATTTCCCTACACCTCAACGACTCCGATTTCGTCCAAATCTGAACTAGGTTGGGAAATTACAAGTTACAACGAAAAAGTTTTCCAACCCAAATTTTTTCTCCATTGGATTTTCTATAACGACGGAATCCAATTGTTACAAATCCAAATCTAAAAAGAAAAGAAATTTAACTTTTTAAAAAAAAATTATACACCTTCACCCCCACCCCACACCACAACAGCCCTCCCCATACCTCTCTTTTTTATCCTTTTTCCTTACTAACAATAACCCTTATCACTATTGTTAATTCTTCATTTAGAAAAATGTAGGTTTTAACATATATTAATTATGAAGTTATCATCTTTTTATTTCTCTTTATGCCTTTTTTTTTCAGTTCTCATCTAACTAGATAGTGTTTTCTTAAAAGATCTCTTATTTCTTTATTTATTTTGATTTTCCTTTTCTTTTTTTTTCCTTTGATTTGTGGGGAAGAAAGGGTGTGGGTCGGGGATAGTGTATGTGGATAAAGTGAAGAGGGAGAGAGAAAATATTTGAATAATGATCTTCATTTTTCCCGACAAAAAAAGATGTGGATTGGTATTCTTTATTTTTTTCGGCAAAGAAGATGTGGATGGTGGTCTTCATTTTTTCCGGCAAAGAAGACGTAGATGATGATATTCATTTTTTTCAGCGAAGAACTGTGATGGTGATCTCCATTTTTTTTGGGCAAAAAAAATGATGGGGTAATTCTACATCTAAAAAATTAACAGTACAATGATAAGAAAATAACAAAAAAAAAAAGAAGAAAAATTGTAAAAATAAAATAAAAAATGGTGGTGAATTGTTGTGAAGAAGTGATGGTAGCAAGGAAATGTGCTCCTGAAAGAGAGGAAAGAGAAGAAGATTGTTATTCTTTTAAAAAAATAATGAGAAAAAAGGAATAAAATTGAAAAAGGAAATGAAAAATGATATAATATTGATTTTTTCACGTGCCCACCAAGGTGTGAATTACACTTTTTGTGCCACATCTGCATAAAGTGTCTGGGTTTCTAAGTGTTAAAGTGAGTGGAATTTTTTTTTTATATTGGTCTTATATGCAGGGGCGGACCTACATATAGCGTTGTGGGTGCTCGAACATCCATTGACCTCGATGTAAAGTTTACATAGGTATACATGAATATTAAGAAAACTGATATATAATGATATATAATATTATTGAGCATCCATAACAATAAGTTTGCTACGACGCGTTGGTTGATAGTTGGGTGCTAAAGGCTTTTGATTTTGGAAGACGATGGATCGATTCCTGTCTAAGGTGCCCTTTTTCTTATTTTTGTTCTTCTCAGTTCTCATTGGTGATTAGTTTTCCCGATTCTAGTTTCTCTTCGTTAGTTTCTCTTGACCTTTTTTTTTCTATTAATATTTTCCTTTATCTAATTTAATTTTAGATAAAATCGTTAATGTCACACCCCAGATAAAATCGTTAGTGTCACACCCCGAGCCTACACCCTGGGCGGGACTAGCACTCGACAACCATTGCTGGCCCCAACCAAACCCTTGGCGGGACTAGCACTCGACAACCATTGCTGGCCCCAACCAAACCCTTGGCTTACTTACTCAGCGGAAGACTTAAACATAAGAAACATAACTCAAGCAATAACTTAAGAGATAATAACTTAGCCAAAATGGCAACTCAAGTCTTAAACGTATACAACTGAAATGACTAAGACTAAAGAACTATAATATCCGTCTATGAAGCCTCTAAAACAAAGAGGGATGTCGGGACAAGACCCCCGATCATCCTAACAACTGAAATACTAAAAACAAATGATAAAAAGAGTCCCCCTGGAATTCAAGGAGGCTCACCAACTGACTCTGAGTGCTCAATTGGATCAACGGGGCCCTGGATGCTGATCCTGATTACCTGTGTCTGCATCATTAAAAAGATGCAGGACAAATGGCATCAGTACATTGAATGTACGAGTATATGCGAGGGGAAATACTAAACATAACATAATCTTGGAAGGAATTTGAAAGAAACACTTACCTTGGCTTTACTCAACTCATGAATAACTTAACTCAATATAAAGCAACAATACACGTGCAATATATAGAAAGCTTTTAAAACAGTAGAAAACAACTTAGTTCGTTAAAGAAAATGCAATAACAAACTCAACTTTACTCATATAATAAAGTAATTAGTTTATGTGGGAGTTTCTCTAACCGACAAACACCACTATGAGTCTAAGTGGTGATACAACGTCTTGTCCATGCTGCCAGAACTGTCCTATACTTTGCGGTCATATAGAACGTCTTAACTAAGTGGATCCACTAGTCTATGCTGAAAAGCACTTAATGAGTCATCTAAAAAGTATGATCCTTTCTACCCATGTTGGCTACATGGTTTATGGGGGCTGTGAGTTATCTGAACTCACCCCCATATCGGTGCTCAATACTACTCCAAAAATATACTAGCTCATATGTTTAAAAATATAACTTCTTTCTTTTGTTTGAGATAATTACTCAAAACTTAGCTTAAAATCTCTCTTGGAATCAATGTTCCCTTTCTTGCTCAAATGTGAAAACATTTACTCTTTAACTGAAAACTAGCTCAAAGGATCTTTTGGAAATCAAGGTTTTCTTTCTTCTTTAAATGTGAAAACATTTTACTCTTTCGGAATACATAGTCCCGATATACTCTTTTGAAGAAATGAACTTCAAACTTTACTCTTTACTCAACTCAAAACTCAAGTCTTAAAACAAAATTAAAACATTTGTAAAAGACTTTTGGAAGACTCTATGAACTTCTCTTGACTTGACTCTTAACTTTCCTTGAATTGAATTATGGATTCAAGGATTGTAATTTGTGATAGGAAAGATCTCATGATGTTTATGAGTATTTTTAGATAGTTAAACATGAGAAAAGATCAAGAAATCACTGTCTAAAGTAAGTCCGCGACGCAGAGATGAATTTAATTATTTGGTCACGAAATAAATTTTGAGGCAGAATGGTCCATGACCGCTCCGCGACACGAAGAAACTTTCTGTGAAATGGGGGACAAGGTCCGCGACGCGGACTAGGGCACCAAATTCGCCTGACTTTTTCCTTCTTCATTTTCTAACCCCAATTCGCCTAAACTCGGTTCTTTTTCTCAAATTCTCTTTAGATTCAGATACCCAGCACATGTACACAACAATCTAACTCAAAACAACTCTAACAATCGACCTTAAACTCTCAAGAACTCCTCAATCTCATCCCAAATTCTAGAACGAAAGCAATTCAAGAATACAACTCAAGAACATCAAAGTTTCAATCTTTAAGGACGAAAATCATACTGAAATAAACATGTTTGGTGCATGGGTGAATGAACCCAATGCTATGTGAACTCACATACCTCGTAGGGATCACCCCTTGACGAAATCCACAAGCGATTCTTGAAGATCTTGACGATTCTTGCTCATTCTCCTCTTTTCTCCACTTCTTTTTCTCTTCTCTAAAATCCTAACTCAATATTGTAAAAGCGTAAACTGAATCCTATCAGTTTAGACCCAATTAATTACCAAAAAACGAAAATAATTCATGGGTCATGGAAAACACCATAATGCCCTTCTAAAATTCGGATTAGACTTTCCTTATTTGAACGGTCCAACTTCAAATAGACATATCTCACTCATACAAAGTCGGAATTGAGTTATCTCGGCGGCGTTGGAAAGATTATTCCAAGATATTTCCTACGATATTAGGAAGAACACCTAACTCATCCTGAACTAGGAGTTATGGTTGTTTGAAGTTGACCAAAAGCTCAAACTTAACGTACTTAACAAATTTTTTTCCAGATTTTTATTCTTTCCAAAAATGACTATTTCAAATTTTTTAACTTTTTCTAGTCCTTTTAATTAGGAAGATGTTACAATATCTCCCCCTTGGGAACATTCGTCCTCGAATGAGATTACTCTTAGTAGGCTAAGGGTGTAACATCAAACAAGCAATTCAAACACCCAACAAACATAATGCAATTACAACATGCCAACTTATAAATGAATACCAAGAAAGGATTAGTACCTTGATCTGGAAATTCTCCGGACTCGAAGAGGTGGATATATCTTCTACATATCTTCCTCAGATTTCCAAGTAGCTTCCTCAACAAATTGGTTCCTCCAAAAATTTTTTACTGATGCTACCTCTTCTGTTCTCAACTTGCGAACTTGGCGATCTAGAATTTGAACTGGAATCTCTTCATAAGATAAGCTATCCTTGATCCTAATATCTTCAGTTGGTATGATAAGTGAAGGATCGCCCCATGCACTTCTTTAACATGGAGATGTGAAATATCGGATGAACCGCTGCTAACTCTTGGGGTAGCTCCAACTCATAAGCTACATTGCCAATCCTCTTGGATATTCTGTAAGGACCAATATATCGGGGACTAAGCTTTCCCTTCTTACCAAATATCATAACACTCTTCATGGGAGAAACTTTCAAGTAGACCCAATCATGTACTTCAAACTCTAGCTCCCTTCTCCTAACATCAGTGTAGGATTTCTGACGACTTTGCACTGATTTTAACCTCTCTTGAATGACTTTCATTTTATCTATAGCTTGATGAACTAAGTGTGGTCCTATCAACCCTGCTTCACCAACTTCAAACAATCCAATAGGAGATCTGCATCTTCTCTCATAAAGAGCCTCATATGGAGCCATTTGGATGCTAGCATGCTAACTATTGTTGTAAGCAAACTCAATGAGAGGTAGGTGATCATCCCAATTACCCTAGAAATCAATCACACAATCTACCTTGATACCTCAAAACACCATCTCCCTTTTGTTCAAAAGCCATCACTCTTTTGCTTATGAACACTTGTCTTTAATTCAAGCAATAAAGGATATTGGTCTTGCTTCTCTTTCACTTCTGACACTAATGATGATTCAACCCCATTCATTACCACTACTACTCCTTCTGTGGAATCCATTAGTCGAACTCCTAGTCGTGCAAGTCTATGCACCACTTTTGCTAACTCTTTCTTATCTTCCTCAAAATGGGCGGTACTACCCATAGACAACCTGCTCAAGGCATCAGCAACAACATTAGCCTTTCCTGGGTGATAGAGGATACTCATATCATAATCCTTGAGTAATTCTAACCACCATCTCTGTCTAAGATTAAGCTCTTTCTGACTAAACACATACTAAAGACTCTTGTTATCAGTGAACACATCCACATGAACACCATAAAGATAATGGCGCCATATTTTTTAAACCAAATACTACGGCAGCCAATTCTAGATCATGGGTTGGGTAATTCTTCTCATGAACTTTCAACTGTCTGGAGGCATAAGCTATAACTTTGCCATTTTGCATTAACACATAACCCAAACCAACTCTAGACGCATCACAATACACAACAAAGCCTTGCGTACCTTCTGGTAAGGTCACTACTGGGTAGTAGTCAACCTCTTTTTCAATTCATGAAAGCTTTTCTCATAAGCTTCAGACTATTGAAACTTCATTGTTTTCTGAGTCAACTTGGTCAAAGGAGACGAAATAGATGAGAAACCCTCTACGAACCTTTTATAATATCTAGCCAAACCCAAGAAACTCCTAATATCAGTTGGAGATGTGGGTCTAGGCCAATTCTGCACTGCCTCTATTTTCTGAGTATCAACTTTAATTCCCTCTCCAGACACAATGTGGCCTAAGATTGCTACAGACTCAAGCCAAAACTCACACTTAGAGAACTTGGCATACAACTCTCTATCCTTTAGAGTTTGGAGAACTATTCTGAGATGACTAGCATGATCTTTCTCATTCCTCGAATAAATTAGTATGTCATCAATGAACACAATAACAAACATATCTAAATAAGGCTTAAATACTTTATTCACAAGATCCATGAACGTTGCAGGTGCATTGGTTAAACTGAATGACATGACCAAAAACTCATAGTGACCATAACGGGTCCTGAAGGCTGTCTTTGGAATATCACATTCCCTTACTCTTAACTGATGGTAGCCAGA
Organism: Solanum piurae; assembly: GCA_029582685.1. Classification (NCBI taxonomy): domain Eukaryota; kingdom Viridiplantae; phylum Streptophyta; class Magnoliopsida; order Solanales; family Solanaceae; genus Solanum; species Solanum piurae. The sequence goes on along the minus strand of JAJOOO010004882.1, from coordinate 11,377 downwards.
TCTGAGGTTTATATTAGAGAAAAAAGTAGCAGCCTGAAGCTGATCGAAAAGATCATAAATTCTCGACAGAGTATACTTATTCTTAATGGTAACCTTGTTCAACTGACGGTAATCTATACACATCCTAAGGGAACCATCTTTCTTCCTCACAAATAAGACCGGAGCGCCCCAAGATGAGACACTTAGTCGACTGAAACCTATCTCTAGGAGATCTTTCAACTACTTTTTCAACTCTTTTAACTCTGCTGGAGCCATTCTATATAGAGGAATAGATATAGGACGAGTATCTGGAAGAATGTCTATACCGAAATTTATTTCTCTCTCAGGAGGGACTCCGGGAAGATCATCTGGAAAGAATTCTGGAAACTCTTTTACTATTGAAACTAACTGAATAAGAGGTATCTCAACACTAGAGTCATTAACTCGGACTATGTGATAGACACATCCCTTGGAAACTAACTTTCTTGTCTTAAGGTACGAAATAAAACTGCCCTTAGGCACTACTAAACTGCTTTTCCACTCTAAGACTGGTTCACTGGGAAATTGGAACTTGACTACTCGAGTTCTACAATCTATTGATGCATAAAAAACATGAAGCCAGTCCATACCTAAAATGACATCCAAATCTACCATATCTAACTCAACTAAGTCAGTCATGGTACTCTTGTGATTGAAGGAAATTGTACAATCACGATAGACTCTCTTTGCTAGAATAGACTCACCAACAGGTGTAGAAACACTGAAGGTCTCACTAAGTTGCTCAGGAAGAACATTAAATTTCATCGCAACATACGGAGTTACAAAGGATAATTCACTCCTGGATCTAGCAAAGCATAAACATCAAAATTAAATACTTGGATCATACCAGTGACAACATCTGGCGAATCCTCTTGCTCTTGGCGACTAGCGATGGCATAAAGATAGTTTGATCCTCCGCCTGCCTCTGAAGTATCTCCTCTAGATACATCTCTGTCTGGTGGGGTAACTGAAGAAGACTGTACTTTATTGCCCCTATTACCATTACCTTGCTTTTTCATTGGACACTCTCGCATAAAATGACCATTATGGCCACACTTGAAACATCCGGTGGAGCCATCACGACACATCCCTGAGTGGTTCCTACCACACTTATCACATGCAAGAATCTTAGTACCCTCTTATGCCATACTACCTTGCGGCTGTGCAGGTCTAGCTCTGAAATTCTGGGAATTCTGACTACATTTGTTTCTTGGTGAAGGTGCACGAGCAGATGATGGAGATGGTCCTTTCTGCTTATGTTGGAAATAAGACCGGTTCGCATTACTCTTTTGCTGCCCGGATTCATTCCCTGATGCCTTAGCCCTCTTATTCTTAAACCCTTCTCTATCCCTCAGCTTGTCCTACTCAACTTGTTGCACATGGATCACCAGCCTTGCTATTCCCATGTCACCTATTAGCATAGATGTATTACATTCCTTATCTGACAGACGAGGCAACCCAACAATGAATAAAATCATCCTGCTCCTCATGTCGGCAACCATCTCTTTGTTTCTCTTAGCTCACAGGGAAAGAAACGCCCCATGAAAGCACTCTCAAAATAGTCCAACTCACAATCAGTTACGCGCAAGCACAAGTTAGACAGAAACTTTTTAGAGATAAAACTCTAACGCACGAAATGAGTATGAAAGAAGTGAAGGAATTTCCTAAATGTTGCAGCCTCCTAATTATAGATGTGGCACGCTTCACACCGATAACTAGGACTCTACAAACACGACTTCATAAACTCCCTAGGATTCTTGAACTCTGTGCTCTGATACCAAATTTGTCACACCCCGAGCCTACACCCTGAGTGGGACTAGCACTTGAGATCCATTATTGACCCCAAGCGAACCCTTGGCCTGACTTACTTACTCAGCAGAAGACTTAAACATAAGAAACATAACTCATGCAATAACTTAAGAGATAATAACTTATCCAAAATGGCAACTCAAGTCTTAAACGTATACAACTGAAATGAATAAGACTAAAGAATTATACTATCCGTCTATGAAGCCTCTAAAACAAAGAGGGATGTCGAGACAAGACCCCCGATCATCCTAACAACTGAAATACTAAAAACAAATGATAAAAAGAGTCCTTCGGAATGCAAAGAGGCTCACCAACTGACTCTGAGTGCTCAACTGGATCAACGGGGCCCTGGATACTGATCCTGATTACCTGTGTCTGCATCATTAAAAAAATGCAGGTAAAATGGCATCAGTACATTGAATGTACGAGTATGCGAGAGGAAATACTAAACACAACATAAGCTTGAAAGGAATCTGAAAGAAAGACTTACCTCGACTTTACTCAACTCACGAATAACTTAACTCAATATAAAGCAGCAATACACATGAAATATATAGAAAGCTTTTAAAACAGTAGAAAACAACTTACAAACTCAACTTTACTCATATAATAAACTAATATAGTTTCTGTGGGAGTTTCTCTAACCGACAACTACCACTATGAGCCTAAGTGATGATACGGCGTCTTCCCCACGCTGCCATAACTGTCCTATACTTTGCCGTCATAAGAACGCCTTAACTAAGTGGATCCACTAGTCTATGCTAAAATGCACTTAAGGAGTCATCTAAAAAGTATGATTCTTTCTACCCATGATGGCTACATGGTTTACGGGGGCTGTGAGTTATTTGAACCCTCCCCAATATCGGTGCTCAATACTACTCCCAAAATATACTAGCTCATATGTTTAAAAACATAACTTTTTTCTTTGGTTTGAGATAATTAGTCAAAACTTAGCTTAAAAGCTCTCTTGGAATCAATGTTCCCTTTCTTGCTCAAATGTGAAAACATTAAATCTTTAACTGAAAACTAGCTCAAAGGCTCTTTTGGAAATCAAGGTTTCCTTTATTCTTTAAATGTGAAAACATTTTACTCTTTGGGAATACATAGTTCCGATATACTCTTTTGAAGAAATGAACTTCAAACTTTACTCTTTACTAAACTCAAAACTCAAGTCTTAAAACAAAGTTAAAACATTTGCAAAAGACTTTTGGAAGACTCTATGAACTTCTCTTGACTCGACTCTTAACTTTCCTTGAATTGAATTATGAATTCAAGGATTGTGATTTGTGACAGGAAAGATCTCATGATGTTTAGGAGTGTTTTTAGATAGCTAAACATGAGAAAAGATCAAGAAATCACTGTCTGGAAGTAAGTCCGCGACGCGGAAATGCATTAAATTATTTGGTCGCGAAATAAATTTTGAGGCAGAACGGTCCGTGACCACTCCGCAATGCGAAGAAACTTTCTGTGAAATGAGGGACCAGGTCAGCGACGCGAACTGGGGCTCCAGATTCGCCCGACTTTTTCCTTCTTCATTTTCTAACCCCAATTCGCCTAAACTCGGATCTTTTTCTCAAATTCTCTTTAGATTTAGATACCCAACACATGTATACAACAATCTAACTCAAAACAACTCTAACAATAGACATTAAACTCTCAAGAACTCCCCAATCTTATCCCAAATTCAAGAACGAAAGCAATTCAAGAATACAACTTAAGAACATCAAAGTCTCAATCTTTTAGGACGAAAATCATACTGAAATAAACATGTTTGGCGCGTGGGTTAACGAACCCAACGCTATGTGAACTCACATACCTCATAGGGATCACCCTTTGACTAAATCCACAAGCAATTCTTGAAGATCTTGACGATTCTTGCTCCTTCTCCTCTTTTCTCCTTTTCTTTTTCTCTTCTCTAAAACCCTAACTCAATATTGTAAAAGCGTAAATTGAATCCTATCAGTTTAGACCCCAATTAATTACCAAAAAATGAAATTAAGTCATGGGGCATGGAAAAGACCATAATGCCCTTCTAAAATCCGGATTAGACTTTCTTTATTTGAACATCCCAACTTCAAATGGGAATATCTCACTCATACGAACTCGGAATTGTGTAAACTCGGCGGCGTTGGAAAGATTATTCCAAGATATTTCCTACGATATCTGGAAGAACACCTAACTCATCCTGAGCTAGGAGTTATGGTCGTTTGAAGTTTATCAAAAACTCAAACTTAACATACTTAACAAAAAAAATTCCAGATTTTTATTCTTTTCAAAGATGACTATTTCCAATTTTTAACTTCTTTCTAGTCCTTTCAATTAGCGAGATGTTACAGTTAGTTTCTCTTGACCTTTTGTTTTTTTTCTTTTACTATTTTCCTTTATCTAATTTAATTTTAGATAAATGAAAAGGAAAATGTAAAATTACTAATTTATTGTAGCAAAAAAAAATAGAAAGAAGTTTTTAAAAGATTTCAATAAATTACCACTTATGAAGACTTGAACAGTTCTAAATTATTATTATTTTTAAATAAAAGAAGCAAAATATACCTATGAGCGAGCTTTCTCGTCCATGAATTATATCACAAATGAATTTTATAATAATTTTGACGCCAAATTTATAATGTTATTTAATGTTCCATACAAAGCATAAATATTCACAAGTGTTAGCAATGACATTTTTAATCATATCCATTCCAAAATATATAAGTCGGTGGGTACATTTGTTATTTGTGACTAGTTTTCTTTCATAACGGTGATACTAATTGTAATGCTTTCATTACCCTATTTTTACTTATAGAAAAACACTATTGCAATCAAATAGTTCTACACGTATACAGTTACATTCCATGTAATTGGTAATAACTTTATGTCAAAACAAAAAAGTTAAGCACCCACTACCGCAAATGTAGTGACCCGGACCTGGAAGGTCATTTTTTCCCGATAATTTTGAATAGTCATTTAACTATAGTTAATTAATTTATGGGTAATTTAATTATTTTTAATAATAATGGGTCAAATCTGAAATATTAAAATATGTTAGTAGGATTTAACATTTTAGTTCACAATTTGAGAGAGGAAAATAAAAGAATTGTACGAGAGAGGCACAGAGGCACAATTGACGTCCCAAGAAAAATAGTTCGTGCTTCAGGTAAACCTCAAGTCTAATTCTTATTGTAAGTAGTTTGCTAAGATAGGGGTATACATTAGTATAATAATATCCTCCTTGTTGGAATGTCGTTTAGTGATTGTTGTTTGGAAAGATTGTGGCCAGAGATAATGGCAATTATATTATATTTAATAATTATTTAATAAAGTTAATGATTCAATTTAGTTTTTTATAAGTTTTTGGTTAATATAAGCAAGTTACTGCATATTGACTCATTAATGAGTTACTGTGTTCATGATCCTTTTAATATTATAATGTTTATTGCATTAGACATTAGATGATCCATCTTACACGATAGTTTTAGTTTTCTTTCAAATTAAGTTGGGACAAGTTAGTGATATATATATGAAGGGTTGATGATGACGTAATCATTGGAAAAGGGTATTTTTTTTACGAAGTTAGTTAATGGCTGCATATTTCTTGGTAGACTTGAATAGTACTGGTTCGTTGTTAAAGGACACTGGTTATTTATTAAATTTCGGTTTAAGAATTATTTTTGAGGTTATCATATTAAGACTCAAGTTTGATATATTGAGATATGTTATTAAATATTGGGTATATTATATTATATGAAAGTTATTAGGGTTGTAGTGTTTGGAGAAATTATGACTTAATCCTAGGCTTGAATTTGAGAAATATGAGAGTTGACATGTTAATTGACATCGAGCTTAAGAACTTGATTATAAACTTGGGTGAATTTTTGGGTCAAAGCTAAACACATAGTAATATGAGTGTTGTTAGTTTTGGAATCTTATTGTGGTCATTTATTTGAATAGATTGCTTTGAGTTGGAAGTTCAACGAAAGGGGAAGGCTCAAGTTCCGGAGTGAATTCTTGATTGATTAAGGCAAGTGGATTTCTAAACCCTTGTTAAGTGTATGGAATTCGTGTATTTCCTTGTAATATGTGTTTGGGGGTAATGAGACTTGGTGATGGGTTGACTTGTCCACATTGATTAATTCCAATGATGAAAAAAGGGTAATAAAAGGCAATGTGATCAATTGTTTGTGTGATGTGTTGAGCATGGTTTGAAAGGCTTGTTGAATCATTGTTGATGTTGTATCATGATTGTGTTGTTGTGAATTGTGCAATGTTATGAAAATGGTCATCTCCTCATTATTTGTGTGAACATGTCATTTGCATTGTTCTGAGACATGGTTGTGATAAGTGTTATGTGCATTGAGAAAGAATAAGAAATTAAAGAGGATGTACCATTTCGAGGGGCGTATCGCGCGCCGCGATGGATACTATATTTCGAGGGACGTATCGCGCGCCGCGATGGTTACTATTATCGAGGGTCGTATCGCGCGCCGCGATGGATCCATGGACAGATATGTCCCCCATGGGTCCCGGACTGAGAGACAGCGGATGTGTATCATTAGGTCAGACATGCATCACTATACTTGACATTGCATTTCATTGCATTTCACATCTTTATCATTGGTGAACTTGATCTTGTGTGTTGTTGATCTTGTGAGTGCATTTTTGTGAAACTTGTGGTTGATGAATACTGAGCTTGTTGTTGATGATATGAAATTGTTAAAGTGTTATTGTTGAGCTATGTGTTATGTAAACCGTGAGCTGTTAGGTTAGACTGGTTTTATGTAGGTTGTAGTTGTGGTGGTTTGGATGGGGTGTAAGGAGTACCCGTATTATGTTCCCTTAGCTTGTGTTTAGAGGTTTGCTTGTTGAGTACCGTGTGGTTTGGTACTCACCCCTTGCTTCTACAATATTTTGTAGGTTACAAGCCCGGCCGGATCTTCGTGGTACCTTATATTTTCTTCATTTCTGAGGCTTCTTGTGGAGATTTGTGAGGTAGTTGTTTGTCTTCTTAGCGAACTTTCTTACTCCTGTTTATGATCTTGTTCTACTCTAGAAACAATGTCATATGAGACTTGCATTTTTCTTTTGATTCAATTGAAATACTTTAGAGGCTTGTACACGTGATAACCAGATTTTGGGGGTATTTTTAAGTTGATTATAAAACTTCCGCATTTTATTGTAATGGTTGAGTTTTAGGCTGACTTGTCTTGGTGGAATAAGACGAGTGTCATCACGTCCATTTTTGGGTCGTGACAGCAAAATTCTGGATCCGCCACTGCTTATATGGAGCCTTCTTGACCCTTAAAAATACCTCTAAAACTTCCCCTTTTTTAGCTCCATTTTCAGCCACTAATTAGTCAAGTAGGTGACGCTCCATATTATATACATCAAGCAGTGGCGAAGCTACAATTTTCATTAAGGGGTGTCAATATTTGTAATAAAAAATAATTATGAGGCTAGTTGGACTTGAAATCACAAAATCTCAAGGAATTTTCGCAACCCCTTAACCACTAGACTAAACCTTCAACTTGTTTTAAGAGCTGTCAATACTTGTATAAATATTTATTAAATCAAAATCTTAGCTCTATATACCATGTAATTTTCCGGCGAAGGGGTGTTGCTTGACACTCCCTAGGCAAGGGTGGCTCTGCCCCTGACATCAAGTTGCTCAAAAGGTCAAAGTAAATGATACATCTACTTGGCTTTTTCTTAGTTGGCCTTAATTACATTGGGTATTGACAGATTTAAATGTTTGGAGTCTTTTTTTTTTTTTGTAACTTACATAAATCTCATAGTGTAAGGAGTAAATTATATTGTATCCCTACTTTTTTTCTAATTACAATAATCTCTTAATTTTTACACAATCCGAATACATAACTCACAATCCGGATACATTAATGCTGATACATTATGTATCAAGCTATTACGTTGAAAAAGGGAAAAAAATTAGAAAATTCAATTAAAATTCCATAAATTATGTTTACATGTTTCTTCTTACTGTCAATTAGTCATACACAAATCTTAACAGAACCAACAATTCGAAAAAAATCAAATTTCTTCTCCTTATTAATCTTTCTCCATGTTCATCGAAGAACCACTCATATTAGATTCAAAATTGCCGAAAAATTTGATAAGATACTAATGAATAGTTTTTGGACAAACAATTTCTTTTGTGAGTCTCAAATCTAGAATTGCAGGAGATCATGAGATGAGAAAAACTTGGAAATTCGATATATAGTAGAAGAAAATCACGGGGAAGTGTTATTGGCAATGGGATTCAATCCCTGAAAAATTGTAACATGATAGCACAATTCAAAATTCAAAATTCTTCTTCCCATTCTTCCAAGAACTCTCAATTTTTGAATAAAATTGTCTATAAAAATTCGATATACATTACAGATTAATACAACATTCTTCTTCCTGTTCTTCCAAAAAAAACTCTCAATTATCGACAACATTCTTGTTCCCATTCTTCCAGAAAACTCTCAATTTTTTAATCAAAATTGTTGACAAAATTTTGAGATACATTGGAGATCTGATGCATAGTTGAGGTGAAGAAACAAGAGCCTGGATTTTCAATGTATCTGCTATGCATTAATACAACAGACAAAAAGGCTGAAGAGATACATAGCTTTGATGGATCATATATCCCTTTTATAATGTTGTGTAATTGTTTATTGAATTGTGTTTTCGAGATGGATAGATTTATCAATACATTACTATTTATGTATCTTGTTTAAATTGATAAGTATTGTATTTCTACTAGATACATTAAATAAGTAATTGTTGGTCATAACATGTTAGATTTGAGATCAATACATTTTTTTTTGGTTTCCCATCCGGTGTCCGAAGCCCACATTGGAGCTCCGACTAAATTCGGATCGCGCTCTTCAGGGCCCATTCGGGGATGGCGCTCCCAACAGAATTTTCTCCATACCCAAGGCTCGAACCCGAGACCTCTGGTTAAGGGTGAAGCACTCCCACCAGTGCACCACAACTCATGTTGGTGAGATCGATACATTATTGTTTGGTAATTTCTATGTATCACATACATTTAGTATAAATTCAAATTTACGTATCATACTCAAACAATTAATGCCTGATACATTATTATTTATGTATCTTATTTTGTTTGAGAAATACTATAATTTAAAATTTTAAAAAAATACATTATACATGTAATTGTTCCAAAATAGCTTCTTTTTTTGTGTGTGTGATACACAACACAATGTTTATGTATTAAGTACATTTATATTAAAATGATAAACACTAATTGAAGATTCAACATCATTAGTGTTGGATCAATACTTTAAATATGAACATGATACATTACATAAAACAAAGGATATTGTAGCAGTGATGTATCAGATCAATGATAACACTAACAAAGACTAATTTAAGAATCAAAATAAACGAAATACATTAAAAATATGTATCTTTGATAATGATGATCATGCAATGGCAGATCCAACCTTTTTCTTCTTTTTGGGGCGTTTTTCAACAGTAGATACATTAAAAGAAAATAAATATTTTTCAAGAAAAAATTTCAACGACGATATGATTAACTAAAATTGCAAAGGTTCAATAAGATTTCAATGGGGACAGGGGCCGGAGGTAATTTATTTATTTTTAAGATGAAAAAACTTAAAAAATAATAATAAAAGAAAATGAAACTAAAGTGATGGAAAGAAATCTACCTCTTGAATAACTTGAAATCATTAATTGGAAAGAAAAAAGATTTGAAATTCAAAAATAGATTAATTGATGTAATTATAGAGAGATTTGTGGCGTGAAAAAAAAGAAGGAAAATCATGGTATGAAATTTCAAATTAATGTATCCGGAAAAAAGGATAATGGGAGCAGAAGAGGGAGTTTTGATATTTTTTTGAAATGGTAGGAAAAATAAGAAAATATGATAATAAAGGGTGTGTAGTTAAGTAATTTTATTCTCTTACTTAGTTTGGGTCTCAAATCAGTCCATTAACATAGGCCTAAATCTGATCCATTAGCCTTGGACCCTTTAATTAGATCCATATAGCTCAAGTAGGTGATGCACCTAGTAGCTTAATTAAGCCAAACAAGCAGCTCACTATTTTATACCATTTTTTAATCTTAATTTTTTTTCTTTAATTTAACACTTGACTTTGAACTTTAAGCTCCATAATCACCTTACTATCTTGAGTTTAAATACTTTTGTCAAGGATAAGTTGACAGTATACGTACCGCAACGAGTGTCGCATCACAACAACTTCCAATCTAATTCAAATCATCACTGCTCATATAAGCAACTTGGTCACTCACCTATACGATAAGGCTATGTCAAGTGTCCTATGAATAGAACCAACATATATGCATAATTCATGGTGTCACACTTAACCTGAGTATCAAGGCCTTTTTTTTAAATGATTTTTAAAACTGAGATGTGAATTAAGTACCATTATCTAAAATGATGAAGAAAGAAACTCCGTGCAATTTCACTAATTCATGGATGTGAAGTCTAACATAATCCTCGACTGAATAAGAAGTTATAACTAGCAAAAAATGTGTTGACTTAGTCATCCAGCCTATCAAAAGTGAGTATGAGGTATTATATGGATATTGAAAGATTCCACTCCCAAGTGATGAAGATACGAAGACTAATTGATGAAGAGTGTCATAATACATGTTGAAAGAAGTGGATTCTAAGTTATTGCAGGACAAGTACTTGTTACCACCATTATTAATTATCTCTATCATCCATCATAATTAAAATTTCAATCGCCACTGAATATTACCACCTTCAATGACCACTATTAACTACTATTGTCAGCCAACAGACCCTTAACTAGTATGCACAACCATCATCCAACACCAACAATAACAACTCCTCTACTCGACACTCATAATTATCATCATTAATTATTGCCATCACTAGCAAAAATATAATTTCTTCAAATATATTGTTGATATAATATTAGATTAATTATTATTTATTTGAATTTTATCTTTATTAATTTTAATAATGATAGATTTTATATATTCTGATGAAAAAATAAACAATCGTAGTTATTTAATATATATAACATCTTAATATTTAGATGCATACTCAAATTCATACATCTTAATCTTGATATACATCATAATATTCAAATGAATATTTATTCAAACATATTAATCTTAATAAAAATAAAAGAAACCTAAATATATTTCTTAAAAGATGCATAAAAACTGTAAAATAAAAATAAAAATAAAATGGGTGGTAGTAGAGGTAGCAAGATTATCCCATAAAATATGATCAACCCCAACATGGGTGGGGTTCACTCACTCATTTATTAGCTCGACTCATTTCAACTAAATCTATTTTAGCCCATAAATATTTGGTTGATTTATAGTTCAAAATGACCCATGAAAAATCTTGTGAAAATATTTTCAAAAAGATATTTATTTTATTTGATATGTTATATATAATCATAATATAGACAAAAAAATAGTTTAATTAGGTACTAAACAATTATAAAAAAGATTAAATAAAATAATCATATCATATATCATATATATATATATATATATATATATATAT
>JAJOOO010004881.1:0-25359 GCA_029582685.1 Solanum piurae | reverse complement strand
ATATATTATCATCATATTTCATATTATATTAAAAGTGGAAAAGTTTCAAGTTCAAAATTGGATTACGAAAATTTCGTTCCCTAATTTTTTAATTAAAAAACTACCTTACTAACTTTTAAAATTAAATAAATAATAACAATTAAACTGAATCAAATAAATGATTAGCTGTTACAACTTATCATTTTCCACTTTATAATTAGGTTTAATTGTTAGTCGTTTTAGCTTCAAAGTCCTTGAAATATTGAATAATTCTTTTGTCTTTCAAGAAAATATTATATCAAGAACATTTAAGTGTAAAAATATAAATATACATTTTACAAATATGATAAATAACTAAAAGTAAAATATAAACAAATAGAAAATGGGAGTTGTATGGCCACAATATATGAAAAGGAAAATCATTCTTTTATATTCATTTGAATTGAATTCCTCTTTTATTGCTTATGAAATAAATGTTTTTTCTTCTAAGTTTTCCAATACATTTCTATAATAACTCCTTAAGTTCTTCATTTTTCATCTTCTAGCAAAAAAAATAAGAGGTAAATTAATTAATAATTTTTTGGTTCCATTTCGTCAACACAACCATATCCATCTACAAAATCACGTAAAATTATCTTCTTTTCTCTATTACTTTCGCATTCACTCATAAATTTTGATGTACACAATTTATTCCTTTATAAATTGGATATAAAATGTTAGTCCACTACACTTTTTTATTTAATCATCTTATAATTCTTATTTTATTTTTTATTTATCGGTTATTGTTTCTTATTCCAATTAATATATTAACCTTTTTCATTTTGCATGCATATGATGATATCTATATTTTATTGATTTTTAAGTTAAGTGGTTTGATATTACAAATGTTTTCTATACATGAGTTAAGCCTAGGGTCGTAGCCAGTAGTTTGTCAGGGGGTACATCCGAACCCCCTTCGGCAGAAAATCTTACTATTTATACATGGTTAAATTATTTTTTATGTATATACAGTAGATGTAGAACCCCTTCGATTAGTTTGTATGTTTACTTTTTCAGATTTTGAACCCCATTATTAAAAATTCTAGCTCCGCTGCTGGTTAAGCCTATATAAATTTTATACAATTAGAGGTCAAACGTACAAGGCACGTTCCCAGAACTAGTATTACTAAAAGTGGAAATATCCAACCTTCAAATTTTGATTGACATTTTGCCCCTCCACTAAATTATTGTCTCTTCTTAATCATCACACGAGCATCTGATCTTGCAATTGACTACAATATGTAGATTGCAAGAAGGTAGTGATTCGTACACCTGCATAATTCTTGAGTTCGGAGCCAAAAGAGTCTCTTTTTAAAACTAAAATACACAAAGGAACACTTACTTTTCTATTTAACCAAAATGGACAAATCGCTTAAAGTTGTGCGTTTTGCCTTTAATATTAACTGACGGCAAAAGACCGCCATCCAATAATTTTATTTAAAAGTCGCTTATCTTTAAGCGTTTTGATTCATCATTTTTTTTTGAAGTAGCACCAAATTTAACGATTTGGTTAACTTTTTATATATATATTTTTAAAAACAATTGCTTGCAGTTGAGTGATTTAGTTAACTTTTATTTATTTTTTAAAGTTGCTCCAAGTTGAGTGATGTTCTTACTTTTGGGTGGACACTTACTTTTGTACTTTTATAAGTATAATTATATCCTCTTTTCTCTAATTGAAGTGAAAAAAACAATTTTAAATTTACTTTTCAAAAAAAGTATAAAAGATATATTCATGTAGGGGTATGTTTGATCTATCTCACACATTTCTTTTTAATTTTTCGATTGAATAACTAATTTGAATTTATTATTTTGATAGTAAAAATTATTTTTTCACTTTCTTGTAAATTGTGTCATATATAACTCCTTTTTTTCAAAGATACAAAATATAAATTACAATATATCCAAAAATATTGTTTTGAATATTCTCCTTAATTTTTTTTCCATTCACAGTTCTTTTTTTTATTTCTTATATTTTTATACTAAAGAATAAAAGAAGAATAATAAACTCATATAATGATAATCAATGAAGTCAAAAAAATGTGTGAAAACGGTCATATATACCCCAACATGATTTTATTTTTTTAAAAAAATTAATCACTTAAGTTTATATAAACGGGTATATGTGAGCCACTTTTGTAACGGTGAGAGTATATGTGTCACGACCCAAGCCTATACCCTGGACGTGACCGACACTTGAGAAACATTGTTGGTCCCCAAGCGAACCCTCATCCAGTTTGACTACAAGCGGAAGACGAACTCAAGCATATAAAATCTTAAAAACTGAACTAAATTCATTGAACTCCAATGGTGAACTTTAAGTAAGTATGAAAAATACACAAAATAAAGTAAATACATAAAACTCTTCAACTCTGTCTATCTATGAAGCCTCTACTATTATAGAAAGATATCGCGACAAGACCCATGACATCTCAAACCTACCTACTGTAAGGTAAAGGTAAAATCCTCCGAAATATAAGAAGGCTCACCAAAGATGACTAAAATATCACATGACCTCAACGAAACGCATGTTGATGATCCTGAATACCTGTATCTGCATCATCAAATGATGCAGGCCACATGGATCGATATATGGAATGTACGAGCTAGCATGTAAGGGGAATTCTAAAGAATAAAATAAGCTTAAACTTGATAAAAAAGAAACATACTTACCTCTTCTCAACTCACTCAACTAATTAACTCAACTCAAGAAAACATAGTTCAACTCAACTCAATGATAAGATATTCAACTCAGTGAATTAAGGCTGAACTCAATAATAAGATACTCGACTCTGGGTACTCAACTCTAGATACTCAACTTAATATAAATCAAAAATAAAAGAAGCAATATATCGAAAGCTTTGAAAACAGTAGATAACAACTCAATGTATTAGAAAATACAATGTAACTCTGTTTGTACGCAAGAATATAAAATAAACTCTGCTTGTATATAAAAATACAAAATAAACTCTGTGTATATAAGAATACAAAATATCTCTGTCAGAGTTTCTCTAACCGACAACCATCACTATGAGTTATGTGATGATACAACGTCTCGCTCACGATGCCAGAATTGTCTAATACTTTGCAAGGTATAAGACCTACTAATTAAGTGGATCCACTAGTCTATTCTAAAGAGCATTAAAGAATCATCTAAAAAGTATGACCCTTTCTACCCACGTTGACTACATGGTTTATGGGGGCTATGAGTTATCTGAACTCTCTCCCATATCGGTGCTCAATACTACTCCCAAAATATACTAGCTCATATGCTTAAAAATATAACTTTTTCTGTACTGGTTTGAGATTATTACTCAAAAATGCTTTCTCTTAAAAGTGATGGTACTCAAACTACTCAGAACTCTTTTGGAAATCTCAGTTTCCTTTCATCTTAAGTGTGAAAACATTTACTCTCGGGAATACTTAGTTTCCATATATCATTTTAAAGAAAATGAACTCAACTCTTCTCTTTCTCAAAAACATTTCAAAATCATATTATAATATGATCATTGATGACTCGGGAAGTCATACTGCACAAACATTGATTGTATATCTAGATACCATACTACTCATACATTAATGACATACTCTATTGTCATACTAATCATATTTTAGAAAAGTCTTTTCTCAAAACTCATCGTTACTTTCTCAAAACTCAGTTTAAAAACTCAAGTGTTGGCTTTAATTTTTTTTTAAAAAATTTATAACTCAAATCATAGGGTTCATGTGGAATTATGAACATGAACGACTCAACTCAGGGATCTTAAAAATAATAAAGAACCTCAGTACTCAGAACTCAAGACTCAATTATACTACTCATCTCTAGACTGCTCGACTCATAGGGTTCATGTGGAATTATGGACATGAACAACTTAACTAAAGGGCTTCATGGGTAACATGTAGTAGTCCTATAAGTAGGAATATAATCTCAAACGGATTAGGAACTCAATGCTCAAAGACATAAAACTCGAAGATGCTACTCCTCTAGAAGATACTCAATGTATGGAGTTCATGTAGAATTTATGAGCATGAAGGACTCGACTCCAGGGTCTAAAAAATAATATGGAACTCATGTATCCGACTCTTCTCATTATCATACTTACTTCCTCAAAACTCAGTTTAAAATTCAAGTGTTGGCTTTGAAAAACTTCTAAAGATTTATAACTCAAAATATGCTTCATGCTAAATTATAGACATGAACAAATCAACTCAAGGATCTCAATTAAAATATAGAAACTCAATAATTAGGAATAAAATTTGTAAAAAACCATGAACTCAAGAACTCAAATCAACTTATCTCAAGAATACTCAAATCTAGGGGTAGAATCTTAGATTTCTCTTTTACTGATTTGAATGAAGATGTAGGGCGTGAGAACAAACTAGTCCAACACTATGATAAGATTGATAGCCTCACATACCTAGAAGAACAAGGTTCTTGAATAATCTTGAAGAAGAACTTGATTAGAAACCT
Source organism: Solanum piurae (assembly GCA_029582685.1). Lineage (NCBI taxonomy): Eukaryota > Viridiplantae > Streptophyta > Magnoliopsida > Solanales > Solanaceae > Solanum > Solanum piurae. The sequence continues at coordinate 20,870 of JAJOOO010004881.1, read as the reverse complement.
TGAAACCCTAGCTTAAAGGTAAACGATCAAGAAAATGTTTCTTTAGATTCTTGAATTAGTTTCTTGAAATCTCTATGGCCAGGAATTATGATTTTCATTAGTGATTCATAATTGTATGAAAGAATTTGAGTTGTAAAGAATGGAATTCTAGGAGAAAAACTTACCTTGAAGAAGAATCTTGAAAAAGATTGGAAGAATCTTGAAAAAGATTGAAAGAATCTTGAATAGAGTCTTCTACTTTGATTTTTCTTTAGGGTTTTGTCTTAGTGTTTGAGAGAGAAGAGAATGATAAATGAAAAGGTGAAAATCTGATTTTTTTGAGACTTTTATTAGTAAAGAAATTTGTTTAGGGTTTTCTTTGAGGTAAAAAGACAAAAATACCCTTTTTAATGTTTTCCCGTCAGCTAATTCGTAACAACATTGTATCAGGTTACTAAAATAGTCATAACTTTTTACTCAGAAATTGGATTGACGCAAAATTGGTGGCGTTGGAAAGTAGATTCAAATACCTTTAATTCGATAGATTATGGGCCATGAAACTCTTTGTATTCAAAGATATATGGTCATTTGAATTTGACCCAAGTAGAATCTTACATCAAAACCTAATCGATAAGGAAACTTCCAGAACACTTATCAAGAAATTAAATTGCTCAATATTTATGGATACATTCTGAAATGAAACTCATGATTGGCCTGTCGGTTAACAAACCCAACACTATGGAAGTTTACATACCTCAAAGAACTAGGTCCTTGGCAAAATCTTGAATTTCTTGAACGAACGCTTGCAACTTTGGACTTTTTCTCCTCTTGAATCTTCTCTCTAACACCCTAAAAGCTTTTGGGGATGAATGAAACTGATTCTAATCAGTTTAGACTCCTAAAACATTACTAAAAACATTTAACTCCGATTGGATAAGGAAAAGACCAAAATACCCCTCATATTTTTGGGTAACTTTTCTTATTTGGTTAGCCCGACTTCAAATGAGCATATCTCCCTCATACTAGCTCGAAAATTAACAAACTCAGCGGCGTTTGAAAGAGGATTCCAAAACCTTTCATTTGATATCTTATGGGTCTCCTGTCACGCCTAGAAGCTACCTCAGGACGCAGAGATGGGACCTAGGATCATGAGTGACCCCAAGCTAACCCTGCTGGCATATAATAAGCATACTAAAGATAAACAGAATCAATAAATATTGTGTGGAAGGTAATTATGAGATAATCTGAAATGATGGGGAATACCCATACTAAATCTGAATATATGAATACTGAGAGTTTAATAACAACTGAAAAATCAAACTCAAATTTTAAAGCTGAATCTAACTATGTGTGAAATAAGCCTTAACTGGCTAGAAGTGCTGGGACATGCCCCAGCTAAAGCTAGCAAAACTGAAACTAAAACTAAAAGCAAAGAAAGATAATCATGTCAATCATCCTCGAAGAATGAGGACTCACCACAGATGCTGCTAAACTGAAGATTGGGAACCAATCTATGCATGATCTAGAAGTTGAGAACCTGAACCTACATCATGAGAAGATGTAGCGCAGAGTATGCGTCAGTACTTGAAAGGTACTAAGCATGCATGATAGAGTAAAGCTGAACAATAACATAACTGAACCAAAGCATATATCTGAGCAATGATAAGAGATAAGCATGATACTAAACTGAGAATGCTGAACATGAAGCAACTGAATGCAATGACCAAGTTTAAAACATGCTGAAACTAAAATCTGACTGTAGTTGATAACATGGTGAATGCAATAGAATCTGGCTACAAGGGTTCTAATAATAACCAACATAAAACCACATCAGCTAAATGTGGAGTCCGATGTATACGCCCCATCGAGAGGACCTAATATACCCTGCTAGAGGTATAGAGGCATGACTAGCGTGATCACTAAAATGATGCCCACAGAGGGGACTTACAACCTATGGGGCACGTAGTTCTGGGACTATTCGGGTGCGCTAAACCCTATTCAGCTCGGTATTAATCTAGTCCTAATTGATTATGTAACTAACAACTTATGACTGAATTTCTCCAATATGGATAGCTCAAAATACTGACATGCTAACTGAAAATGTGACATTAATGTATTGATAATGAATTATTTAAATTTGAGGCATGTATAAATGTAATATCTGACCTAGCACGTGTAATTCATAAACTAAACAAACTACATAGCTAGGGTTCTGAATTCATGAAAGAATCTACGCAAAACAATACTAAAATCATGATAATCTTATTTGAAACATTAAAGTAACTAATTCATAATGATCTGCTGAAATTCTAGAAACCCTAGGTCTAGATAATATTAAGGGAATCAAGAATCTGACAGAATTCTAGGGACCTAATGGTTGAAAGGAACCCACTAGTTAAATCCCACATACCTGGTGACAAATTCCATGGAGAATCTTCGATTTCGGGGCTGAAATTGACTAGAACTCGCTGCGTTCTTGAACTAGGGCTTGGTCGACCTTCTCCTCTGTTTTGATCTAAATTTGATGATTTTTTTTGGTAAATAATTGATTAGGCTAGGTTCTAATTTAGTTTTTAAGCTAAAACTGACCAAAACCACGTAGTTTAGGGGTTAAACGATGCAGTTTAGGGGTCCAACCCATAGGGAAAATACCAAATGACCCATGACTTAAAGACTGTTGGGGGTCACTGATGGACCAGACCGATGAACCGTGGGTGGACCGACGGTCTGTGCTGGTCAACCATCGATGGGGTTCTGAGAGTTGAAATTTGGGATCCGACCTAAGGCCCTGGACTACGGTCCGTAGGTCTTGGCGTTGGACAGGACTTAGAATATTTTTATGGGCCTTTCTGGGAAGGGTTGCAGGTGGTGAACTACAGACCACCAGAATGAACCGTGGGTCACCCTACAGTCTGTGGATGGCAACCGTGGGTTACACCTGAAACTTCTGAAATTCTACATTTTTGGTCTGTCTAGGATACGGGGTGTTACATTATCTCCCCCTTGGGAACATTCATCCTCGAATGAAGACTAAACTAGCTGGAGATGGAGGGAAAGAGCTGCAAACCCTATCACTAAACAACAAACCCTACCACTAAACACTGGAAACATATTTCTGACTGAACTTAGTTCTAAGGACATGCAAATACGCTGAAAATGCAAGTACAAACTGAAGTAATTCATGATACTAAGACTGAATATGTTCATGAATGACTAAAAATATGAAGAGGAACTATTACCTCAAGCTAGAATGGAATCAGAAGGAAAGAGATGAGGGTACTTTGCCTTCATGACTGCTTCTGCTTCCCAAGTAGCTCCCTCTACAGACTAACTCCTCCACAAAACCTTAACTAAAGCGACTTCTTTGTTTCTCAACCTTTGAACCTGACCATCAAGGATTTCAACTTGTACCTCTTCATAAGTGAGACTATCCTTCACAGCCACACTTTCTAAAGGTGCAATAGATGCTGGATCACCCAGATACTTCTTCTACAATGAAATGTGAAAAACTGGATGCACTACTGCTAGTTCGGCTGGCAACTCTAACTCATAAGCCACTTTATCAACTCTTTTTAAGGTCTTGTAAGGGACTACATATCTAGGACTAAGCTTCCCTTTCTTGCCAAATCTCATCACCCCCTTCATAGTTGATACTTACAGAAAAACCCAATCATCAACTTGGAACTAAGTCCCTTCTCCTTACATCTGCATAAGACTTCTGGCGACTCTAGGCTGTCTGAAGTCTATCTCTAATGAGTTGCACTTTATCCATAGCATCATGAATTGAATATGTCCCTATAAAGGATACTTCACCTACTTCAAACCAACCAACTGGAGATCTACATCTACGCCCATATAATGCGTCATAAGGGGCTATTTGAATGCTGGAATGATAACTATTATTGTAGGCAAACTCTATAAGAGGAAGGTGATCATCCCAACTACCCTTGAAATCGATCACGTAAGATCTCAACATGTACTTTAAGGTCTGAATGGTACACTTTGCCTGACCATCCGTCTGTGGATGAAATGTTGTGCTAAGATTAACCTGAGTACCAAGACCTTTCTGAAATGACTTCCAAAAAAGAGAGGTAAACTGAGGACCTCTATCTGAGATGATACATAAAGGAACCCCGTGCAACCTAACTATCTCATTAATGTAAAGCTTGGTGTAGTCATCCACCGAATTGGTAGTCTTAACAGCCAAAAAATGTGCAGACTTAGTAACTCTATCAACTATCACCCAAATGGAGTCGTGATGTCTGTGAGTACAAGGTAAACCTGTAATGAAGTCCATGTTGATCACTTCCCACTTCCAAGTAGGAATTTTAATCTCTTGAGTCATACCTCATGGTTTCTGATGTTCTACCTTCACTTGCTGGCAATTTGGGCATTTAGCCACAAAATTCGCTATATCCCTTTTCATACCATTCCACCAAAAGACTTCCCGTAGATCACGATACATCTTAGTGGTGCCTGGATGAATAGAATATTTGGAATTATGAGTTTCTGCAAGAATCTACTGTCTCAACTCACCCACCTAAGGAACACATAATCGACCCTGATAGTGAAGCACACTATCTCCCCTTGGGAGAAAACCTCAACTCTTTGCTGATAGACTACACCCTTTAGTTGAAGAAATATCGGATGTGGTCTTGATTTTCCTTAACCTCCGCTACCAATGAATATTCTGACCCATTTTGAATAATATGCTCATAAGGCGAACTCCTAAGCGAGCAAGTCTGTGAACATCCTTTGCTATTTTCTTTCTTTCTTCCTCAACATGTGCTACATTACCCATAGATAGTCTACTAAGAGCATATGCTACTACATTGCCCTTACCAGGATGTTAATGCACACTCATATCATAATCCTTGAGAAACTCAAGCCATCTCATCTGGTAAAGATTCAACTCTTTCTAGGTAAACACGTACTGAAGGCTCTTATGGTCTGTGAACACATCTACGTGAACTATATACACGTAATCTCTCTAAATCTTAAGTGCAAATACCATTGCTGCAAGTCGAGGTCATTAGTTCGATAGTTCTTCTCATGCACCTTAAGTTGTCTAGAAGCATAAGCTATAACCTTACCTTGCTGCATCAAAACACAACCTAGGCCGACTCTGGATGCATCACAATAGATAACATAACCATGTGAACCCTCTGGTAGAGTCAAAACAGGAGTTGTAGTCAACCTAGTTTTCAGTTCTGCGAAGCTTTTCTCACAATCATCTGACCACTGAAACTTAACCTTTTCCTAAGTCAACTTAGTCAATGGAGAGGCTATGGATGCAAATCCTTCCACGAACCTTCTGTATTAACAAACTAAACCCAAGAAACTTTTGATATTTGTAGGAGAGGTAGGTCTAGGCCATTGTTTCACTGCTTTTATTTTCTGAGAATCCACTCGGATCCATTCGCTAGACACAATATGACCAAGGAAAACAACGGGTTGCAACCAAAACTCACATTTGCTGAAATTAGCAAATAACTAGCGATCTTTGAGAGTTTGCAGGACAACCCTCAAATGATTCAGATGTTCTTCCTCATTCCTAGAGTAAATGAGGATATCATCAATAAAGACAATAAAGAACAAGTCCAAATACTGCTTGAACACTCTGTTCATCAAATCTATGAAAGCTGCAACGGTTAGTCCAAATGACATAACTACTAATTCATAATGACCATACCGAGTTGTGAAGGCTATTTTTGGGATGTCACTATCTCTGACTCTGAGCTGATGATAGCCGGATCTGAGGTCTATCTTCGAGAAATGACTAGCACCCTGAAGTTAGTCAAATAATTCATCAATCTTGGGATGGGATACTTATTCTTAATTGTGACTTTGTTCAACTGCCTATAGTTAATATGCATTCTGAGAGAACCATCTTTCTTTTTCACGAACAACACTGGTGCACCCCATGGGGAAATACTAGGTCTGATGAAGCCCTTATCTAGAAGGTCTTTCAACTGCTCTTTCAATTCCTTAAACTCTGCTGGAGCCATTCTGTAAGGAGGAATATAAATAGGCCGAGTATCTGGAAGGATATCAATTCCAAAGTCGATTTCCCTTCGGGAGGAGCTCCGGGAAGATCTTCTGGAAACATTTCTAGGAACTCATTCACTACTGGAACTGACTCAAGAGTTAGGGTTTCAGAGCTTGAATCCTTAACCCAAACTAGATGATATAGATAACCCTTAGAGATCATCTTTCTGGCCTTAAGGTAAGAAATGAATCGACCCATAGGCGCTAAGCTACTACCCTTCCATTCTAAGATTGGTTCATTTGGAAACTGAAAATGAACAATCTTAGTTCTACAATCGACTGAGGAATAACAGGAATGTAAGAAATCCATGCCTAGAATGATATCAAAGTCTACCATTTCTAATTGTACCAGATCTGTTGAGGTGACTTTCTGAGAGTCTCTGACTGGGAAATTTATGTATACCCGTCTAGCTATAACTAGGTCACCGACTGGAGTAGAGACTGAGAAGGGTTATGAGAGAGTTTCTCGACTGACAATGAAGTTTACTGCAATATAAGGAGTTACAAAAGACAAAGTAGCCCCTAGATCTAACAATGCATAAACATCTAAGTCAAAGACTCGTAATGTACCAGTGACTACATCAGGATAATCACCTGATCCTGGTGAGCCTGAAGAGCATACAAACTATTATGGCGCTGTCCGCCACTTGTACTAGATGAGTTACCCTACTAAGTCGGGCAACCTGCTGAAGTTATGGACTGAGCTCTATAATTATTGCCTCCTTGACCCTGTTTAGCAGAAGGACAATCTCTCAACCTGTGGCCAGACTAACCACACCCAAAAAATCCTTCCTTTCCTATAATACACTAGCTCGAATGGTTCTTACCACACTTTGGACAAATTGGGTAGGTTTTGGTGCCTGAAATACTACCTTGAGACTTAGAGCCTGATGCCTTACCTTTGTGATCATTTCAGAACTTGGAGGATGGAACACTAGCTGATGAAGGTGTTGGAGCTGAAGACTTCTGGTGAAATTGCGAGCGATTTCCACCACCCGTCTTCTGTTGAGAATACTCATAGTTACCTGTTCTAGCCTTCTTATTCTCCTTAGCATGTTCCTAAGCTTATCACCCTCAACCTACTGAGCATGAGTCATGATCCTAGAGATGTTCATATTTTCCAGCAACATATCATTCCTACACTCTGTTTTCACTAAGTCTGATACCCCATACAAAAACTTGTTCATTTGAGCTCTGGAATCGGTAACCATGTGAGGATCATACCTGAAGAGTTGGGTTAACTTTAGCCCATACTCTTGGACTGATAAGGAACCCTGCCTCAAATTCATAAACTCCTGAGCTCTTGCCTCCCTCAACTCTCTTGGGAAGAACTTATCCAAAAAAGTCTCACTAAAGCATTCCCAAGTGATAGGAGCTGCATATGTACCCCTGTTCTCTTTTCATTGAGTATACCAGATATGAGCTACATCCTTAAGCTGATAGGATACCAACTCTACCCTATCATTACCTGTCACTTGCATTACTCCAAAGAACTTTTTGACCTCATCTCTGAAGTTTTAGGGATCCTCACCAATTTGCGATCCTAAGAACTCAGGCGGATTCATCCTAATAAAATCACGAACCCTGGCTTCCACTGATCCACCACTAGCACTTGCAGGAATTGGAGCCGGCTGGTTGTTCTAGTTAGTCACACTCTGAGCCAAACGTTGGATAGCATTCTGAAACTCATCATTCGAAAATTCCTGATCTGGGACTGGAGGAGTTGTGTTAGCATTTAGTGCATTAGCATTCCTTCCTTAAGCTCTACAAGGAGGCATGCTTTAAAGGTGCATAACATCGAGTTAGAAATGAGGAATTAGATCATATCTTACACACGATAAGAGTAACAAGAAAATGAAATTTTCCTCGACCACTTTGTAGCCTCCCTCTCATTAGATATGGTGCACTTCACACCCATGAAAAGGACTCTACTTAGTGCGGCTTTTCAGACATCCTAGGACTCTTAAACCTAATGCTCTAATACCAAGTTTGTCACACCCCGAAGCTACCATCAGGACGCGGACACGAGACCTAGGATCATGAGTGACCCCAAGCTAACCCTGCTGGCATATCATAAGCATACTAAAGATAAACTGAATCAATAAATACTGTGCGGAAGCTAATCATGAGATAATCTGAAATAATGGGGAATACCCATACTAAATCTGAATATATGAATACTGATATTTTAACAACAACTGAAAAATCAAACTCAAATTCTAAAGTTGAATCTACCTATGTCTGAAATAAGCCTCTAACTGACTAGAAGTGCTAGAACATGCCCCAACTAAAGCTAACAAAATTGAAACTAAAACTAAAAGTAAAGAAAGATAATCATGTCAATCGTCCTCGAAGAATGATGACTCACCACAGATGTTGCTGAACTAAAGATCGGGAAGTGATCTATACGTGATCTGGAAGATGAGAACCTAAACCTACATCAAGAGAAGATGTAGCGCAGAGTATGCGTCAGTACTTAAAAGGTACTGAGCATGCATAATAGAGTAAAGCTGAATAATAACATAAATGAACCAAAACATATATCTGAGCAATGATAAGAGATAAGCATGATACTAACTGAGAATGCTGAACATGAAGTAACTAAATGCAATGACCAAGTTTATAACATGCTGAAACTGAAATCTGACTGTAACCGATAACACAGTCAATGCAATAGAATCTTACTGTAAGGGAGCTAATAATAACCAACATAAAACAACATGAGATAAAGGTGGAGTCCGATGTATACGCCCCATCGAGAGGACCCAATATACCCTGCTAGAGGTATAGAGGCATGACTGGAGTGATCTCTAAAATGATGCCCACAGAGGAGACTTACAACCTATGGGGTACGTAGTTCTGGGACTATTCGGGTACACTGAACCCTAGTCCACTCGATATTAAGCTACTCCCAATTGATTATGTAACTAACAATTTATGACTGAATTTATGTACTAAGGATAGCTTAAAATACTGACATGCTAATTGAAAATGTGACATTAATGTATTGATAATGAAACATTTAAATATGAGGCATGTGTATCTGTAATATCTAACCTAGCAAGTGTAGTTCATGAACTAAACGAACTACCTAGCTAGGGTTCTGAATTGATGAAAGAATCTACGCAAAACAATGCTAAAATCATGATAATCTAATTAGGAACATTAAAGTAACTAATTCATAATGATTTGCTGAAATTCTAGAAAACCTAAGTCTAGATAATATTAAGGGAATCAAGAATATGACTGAATTCTAGGGACCTAATGATGAAAGGAACCCACTAGTGAAATCCCACTTACCTGGTGACGAATTCCACGAAGAAATCTTTTCATTTCGGGGATTAAACTGACGAGAACTAGTTGTGTCCTTGAACTAGGGCTTGGTCGACCTTCTTCTCTGTTTTGCTCTAAGTTTGATGAATTTTTTTGGTGAATAATTGATTAGGGTAGGTTCTAATTTATTTTCTAGGCTAAAACTGACTAAAACAACGTAGTTTAGGGGTCCAATGCATAGGGAAAATACCAAACAACCCCTAACTTAAAAACTTTCGGGGGTCACCGACGGACCATGGGTGGACCGACGGTCCGTGCTGGTCAACCGTCGATGGGGTTTCGAGAGTTGAAATCTGGGGTCCGACCTATGGCCCTAGACCACGGACCGTGGTCTGACCTATGATCCGTAGGTGCTGGCGTGGGTAAGGACTTAAAATATTTTTCTGGGCCTTTCTGGGGAGAGTTGCAGGTGGTGAACCAAGGACCACCAGAACGGACCGTGGGTCACCCTACAATATGTGGGTGGCAACCGTGGGTTGCACCTGCAACTTTTGAAATTCTGCATTTTTGGTCTATCTAGGATACGTGGTGTTACATCTCCTAACTCATCCTGTGCTAAAAGTTATGGTCATTTGAATTTGACCTAACACTTAAAAGAACTAAAGAATGACTTGAATGAATTCTCTTTAATTCTTTTTGGAACTCAATTTAAGAGACAGAATAAACCCATGGAGAATCGACAATGCATGAACTGTAGATATGTATATATATATATATATATAGAATCTTGTTTCTTTGGGGGTCACATTTTCTAGGGCCAGAAATGGGGGTGTACCTCTACTGACCCATTACAAATTCCATATGGTGAGAGCTCTATTAAGAATATATTTTCATGAGACGTAGAAAAAGGTTGCTGAAAGGTGGTGATGGTGCTTGATTTTATGCCTTTGTGAAGTGTGTCATTTGATTCCTGAGAGACTAGGAGTAAGGGACATTCAAACAACATATCGTTTATTATAGTCCTTAGTTTCCTCTTTTATTCTTTTAGCTTTTCCATTTCCGGAATCCATGTCATTCTTGCTTATGCTATTGAATTTTTAAGATTCCAACTCCTCTATAGGCCATAAATTTGTTAAGTAATTACTCAAAATGTCGTCATTTATTCCCCAACTGATAACGATATATTTACTGTCCTATGCCAATCAGTTTCAAATATCTTACTGTTTATAATTACATATGATATTACAGCAAATTTGCAGGTAGTCCACATTAGTGAAAAAAACTGTGTTTAACGAAGCTGAATAATTGTAGCATGCGTCCTAGCTAGTATGGATGTTATAAAAGTATACAAGGTTATAACACAATATTTTTCCCAATACCTACATTGGTTGAAGGTAGCAAATACTTGATTATATAAATATATAAGTGAAATGCTCACAAATACATCAGGTCTCTTACTCAAAATGATCTTCGGCTGCATATACATATGCCACACACTTATATATGTGTCACGACCCAGTTAAGGATCATGACCGGCGCTAAGGGGGAGAATCCCAAAGTAAGCCTCACCAGAATTCTATAGAAAATCGGGCAGAGTTTCCTTTATTTTTAGGCCTATCCTTGATTTTTCCTGTCTCAGAAATTTACAACACAACTAATAGCAACTATAAACCACTATATAATATCCATCAATGATCAAATTGTCACGCAATAAAACCAATTCATCTCCAATTTACGGAAAAAGTTCCAAACTAGTCACTTGACTACAATTCGAAGGACTAATCTTGACTCAAATCAAAAGAATGAAAAATGGAGCGACTCTAAGAGTTTTTAAAAGAAACTAAATAAACAAAGCAAATCAATAGTTCTCTTGCCGCGCGAAGCAATGCGGGGCTCACCAGATGCTACCAACTCACACGCTAGTTAATGAAATCCTCTTCAATACCACTTGAATTCTCTGTAAAAGCAAATAGCGAGGAGTGAGATGCTAGCTCAGTGAGTAATAATAGTTAACCACAACCATTTCAATGAGGGACAAGTCAGAAAACATGCTAGTGTAATAGTCATGATGATGAAACAATGCTCTTTCAGAAATAATAACAATATTCAACCTTAGGTGCCTCATATAAGCAAAATCAATGTAAATACATAATAGAAAACTCAGAAAAGAACATTTTCATATCAAATCTTATAACTGGGAGGTTTCCAAGGATGAATCATGTAATCAGTGTGGCCTTCTCTTTAAGAAGTAACCAATAACAGTGAACTCCTCATAAAGGAGTTAATTATTCATATCAGTAGATCCCTACTCGAGGGATATCACTAACAGTATACTAGTTCTACCTTCCCACTAGCAAGGGCATTATCAGTAACCAGAACTACAAGGTGCACCAGGTCTAACGTACCCGTCGTTAGCTACGAGATTCATCAAGGTCTACTCACATTTATATTTTCCTTGTTATTCAAACGAAGCATTTCAAAATTGAATACAACATTTAAATCTTATCCAATCATATCATTTCAAAGTTTAACAATCACCTGTCAAAATACTATTTCTCGGATAAGTATAAAACCTTTTCAATAATAGCAATCATATCTTGTAAGAATGAGATCATCTCAAATAATATTTTCAGTATCATTTCCAGTAAAAGACTTGTCCCACATGCAAGTTCAAAACAATCGGTAACACATTTACTTTAAAAACCATGTAAAAATCATGAAATTTGTGAAATACAAATTGTGGTAAGATTACTACTCACAGTACTTATGTTGAGTTACCAAGCTTGCCACTCGATTACTCCGTACGAATTCCTTTGGTCTATCTATAATCACATTCATAACAATTTCGTGTTAACTCCTTCATTTAGGTAATTCATACTACATTTTTAAAAAAAACCCATCCCTAGAGGTTTCATGGCTAATTAAAAATCTGCCCAATCAGTTAATTAGTGCTTTAATCACACACATTAGTCTCTTCTTGGTCAAATCTCGCTGTAAAAAGATCAACCTAACCTTACTGCCTAATTACTCTTATTGCATATAAGCCCAATACCAAAGTTTACAGTTCAAATCATTGACTATATTCACTTGGTTCATAAGAATGAAATAAATTTCCTCTTTTTCTTCTAAACCCATGTTTCTCAACTTCCCAATTCCCAATCTTATAGTCATGGAAGATACAAATTCAACCTTTACACTAAGTTAAGAAACTTACCTTTTTCTCGTTCTTCTTCTTCTTCCACCTCTCTCTTTCGTTTGAGAACTAAGGCTTTCAATTTAAATTTATGTTTCTCCTTCGTTCGTTCGCTCATTATAGAACAAGAAGAGCCCCTTTTTTTTTCCTTTGATCTCTGAAGTTGCAGTGTTGTTGCTGCTTCTGTTAGGGCTTTCAGCCCTTTTAACAAAAATAATTTCTGATCCTTTTTAAAAAAAAAATGAGAGCTAAATGACAAATATGCCCTTATTTTAATATAGTGTATTACATTCTCCTCACCTTGAGAAATTCGGTCCCTGAATTTAAAGTAAGTGTATACCTGTAGACTGAAACAAGATAGGATACTTGTCTCGCATATCCTTTTCCAACTCCCAAGTAGCTTCTTCAGTTATATGGTTTCTCCATAAGACCTTCACGGACACAATTTCTTTTGACCTTAACTTTATTATTTGTTTGTCCATAATAGCCACAGGTTCCTCTTCATATGTTAAGTTCTCATCAATTGGTATAGTCGGTTCTTCAAGTACATGATAGGAGTCTGAGATATACTTCCTTAACATAGAAACATGGAATACTGGATGGATGAAAGACATATTGGGAGGCAGTGCCAAACGATATGCCACTCCTCCTACCCGATCAAGTATCTCATATGGTTCTATATATCGCAGACTCAATTTACCTCTTTTGCCGAACCGCATCACACCTTTCATAGGAGAAACTCGTAGAAAAACTTTGTCCCCAACCATGAACCCTAGATCTTTTCTTCTCTTATCCGCATAAGACTTCTGTCTACTTTGAGCTGTGAGCAATCTCTGCCTAATCAACTGGACCTTATCCATGGCTTCTTGTACTAAGTCTGGTCCCAACACATTGGCCTCTCCAACTTCAAACCACCCTCTAGGAGAACGACATCGCCTTCCATACAAAGCTTCATATGGAGCCATCTGAATGCTGGACCGAAAGTTATTGTTGTAGGCAAATTCAGCTAGAGGCAAGTAAGTATCCCAACTACCTCCAAAATCAAGAATGCAAGCTCTCAACATATCCCCTAAGATTTGAATAGTACGCTCAGACTACCCATCTGTCTGTGGATGGAATGCAGTACTAAGGTCTACTCGAGTACCCAAGGCTTCTTGAAAGGATCTCCAAAAGCGTGAAGTGAATTGTGACCCTCTATCAGATATGATGGATATTGGCACTCCGTGAAGTCGAACAATTTCATTCATAAATATCTGGGAATATTTCACTCCACCATATGTATCCTTTACCGGTAAGAAGTGTGCTGATTTTGTTAATCGGTCTACAATTACGTATGTAGAGTCATAACCTCTAAGAGTTCTGGGTAGACCAACCACAAAATCCATAGCGACTCTTTCCCATTTCCACTCCGGAATTTGGATCTCTTGTAGTAACCCTACAGGTCGTTGATGCTCTGCTTTAACCTGTTGACAAGTCAAACAACTAGAAACAAAATTAGCAATATCTTTCTTCATACCTTCCCACCAATACAACTATTTCAGATCATGATACATCTTAGTGGAACCAGGGTGCATAGTATACCTAGAGTTGTGAGCTTTTTCAAGAATAACTCGTCTTAACCCACCTATGTTTGGTACACACAACCGATTACCTAGTCGAAGCATACCAGCACCGTCAACCATCATCTGATCACTTTTACCAGTTATGACCTCATCTCGATATCTGCAAAGTTGTTCATCCTCATATTGAGTAGTTTTAATGCGCTCTATTAATGAAGATTTGGCCTGCACACAATCTAGAAATATCTCTGAATTTCCCACACTAAATCTAATACCTACGCCTTCAAGTTTCTGCACATTTTTTGCCAACTGCCTCTTTTCAGGAACTATATGTGCTAAACTGCCCATAGATTTTCTACTCAATGCATCAGCCACAACATTAGCTTTTCCAGGATGATATAAAATAACACAATCATAATCCTTCAGTAACTCCATCCATCGCCGTTGTCGAAGATTCAGGTCTCTCTGCTGAAAAATATACTTTAAGCTCTTGTGATAAGTATATATCTCGCAAGTTTCACCGTATAGATAATGCCTCCAAATTTTAAGAGCAAATATCACTGCAGCCATCTCCAAATCATGAGTAGGATAGTTTTGCTCGTGCCTCTTCAGTTGCCTTGAAGCATAGGCAATAACACGACCATTTTGCATCAGAACACATCCTAACCAAACTCTCGAAGCATCACAAAATATCATAAAACCTCCAGAACCCGATGGTAAGGACAATATAGGTGCTGTTGTCAAACACATTTTAAGTTTCTGGAAGCTTTGCTCACATTCTTCTGTCCACTGAAATTTAGCATTTTTCTGTGTCAACTTTAGTCAATGGAGATGCTATTTTGGAGATATCCTGCACAAAACGCCGGTAGTAATTTGCCAAACCCAAAAAGCTTCAAATTTTTGTAGGCGAAGTAGGTCTGGGCCATTTTTGCACAGCTTCTGTCTTTTTGGAATCCACCTTGATCCCATCTTTGGACACCACATGCCCCAAAAATGCTACTGAGTCTAGCCAAAATTCACACTTTGAGAACTTAGCATAAAGCTTATGTTCTCGCAAAGTTTGTAACACTGTCTTTAAATGATTCTCATCTTCTTCTTGGCTATGAGAGTATACCAAGATATCATCAATAAACACTATCACAAACCTGTCTAGAAATGGCCGAAACACTCTATTCATTAAATCCATGAATGCAGCCGGCGCATTGGTTAATCCAAAACGCATCACAAGGAACTCATAGTGTCCATATTGAGTTCTGAATGCTGTCTTGGAAACATCTTCCTCCCTGATTCTGAGTTGATGATAACCAGATCGAAGATCAATCTTTGAAAAGTGGACATCCCCATGTTATTGATCAAATAGGTATTCTATACGAGGTAAAGGATAATTATTGCGTATCGTTACCTTGTTCAACTGTCTGTAGTCGATGCACATTCTTAGAGACCCATCTCTGTTCTTTACGAATAATACTGGTGCGCCCCATGAAGATATACTTGGTCGGATAAAACTCTTATCGAGTAAGTCTTGCAACTGCTGTTTTAGCTCCTTAAATTCTGTTGGTGCCATACGGTATGGGGGTATGGATATTGGCAATGTATCAGGAGCCAAATCAATATCGAAGTCTATCTCTCGTACAAGAGGTAATCCTGGAAAATCCTCAGGAAATACATCAGAAAATTCATTCACCACAGGTATCTTCTCCAAGCTAAGTGTTCCTTATGTTGTATCCCTTACCATAACTAAGAGACCCATATAACCTTTCTGTAGTAACCTTCGAGCCTTCATAAGGAATATGATTTTTCCAACCTTGGGGACTTGACCCCCTTTTAATACAAATGTAGGCTCATCAGGTACTTCAAATTTGACTATCTTTGCATGACAGTCAACAGTAGCATAGAAAGGAGATAACCAATCCATGCACATCAACACATCAAAATCAATCATATCAAGTACAATTAGGTTAGCTAGAGTATCCCTACCCTCAAATCTTATCTGACAATCACGATACTCATATTCAACTAACAAAGAATCCTCCACAGGAGTAGAAACAAGAAATGGATGATTCAACATATCTGGTTGTCTATCAAATCTCAAAGCATAGTATTAGGATACATACGAGTGGGTAGATCCTGGATCAACCAAAGCATGTGCATCAAAGGAACAAAATGAAAGAATACATGTAACCACGGCATTTGAGGTCTGAACATCCTGTTTCGAAAGTGCAAAAACTCTTGACTGACTTCTACCAGCATTCCCTTGTCCTTAATTTCCAGTGAAACGATCTCCAACACCTCTACCTCTATTTCCTGTACCCGTATTACCTGAACCATCATGAGTGGTCTGCGTAGGTGCAGCTATCTGAGCAGAAGTCTGTGTGGGGTTTCTCGGAGGTAGTGGGCATTCCCTAATGCGATGCCCCAACTGACCACACCGAAAACACCCTCCGATGACAACACGACACTGGCCTACATGTGATTTACCACAAGTCTGGCAGGATGGAGCAGTGGCATACATTTATCCAGAATTATGATGTCCCTGCGCTGATGAAACTATATCCATCCCTGTCTGAGAGCCCTGTTGTTGTCTTCCCTGATTATCTGTTCTGTGATTTGCACCCAAGTCGCCGCTGTAAGATCCCCCTATCTTGGCCTTCTTACGTACATCATAGGCTGCACGCTCCTCTCGACCCTTATCTCAGTCTTTCTAGCTAGATCAACTGCTTCTGAATAGGTCATGGTACTCATATTTGGGGATAGGGCATTGAATAGACGACTAGCCAACCCATGCATGAACCTCTGAACTCTATCTGCTTCAGTAGGTACAAACAAAGGAGCATATCTAGCGAGCTTACAAAATTTGGCTTTATAAGTTGCCACATCCATATCTGGAGTCTGTACCAACCTCTCAAACTGCGTTGCATACTTCTACCTCTGACTGTTAGGAAGGAAATTATCCATGAACAACTTAGTGAATTCATCCCACTTCAGTGGTGCCTCCCCAGTAGGTCGACCTAGCAATACAATTTCATACCAAGTGTTAGCCATGTCTTCTAGTTTGTATGCTTCTAGCTCCACCAATCTCTCACTAGAAAATCCTAGAGCCCGGAGGGCCTTGAACGTCCCATCCAAGAAGCTTTGAGGATCCGCTGAACTATCAGAACCTGTGAATTTTGGTGATTTCAATTTCAAGAATTCCTGCAAGGATACCTCTTTATTCCCAAAAGTATAAGTCCGTGCAGGTGTCTGAAGTGGTGCATGTGTCTGAGTAGCAGCAACATTATGCTGACCATCCCTCTCTTGTCTATCCATTCTATTGACCAAACTCTCTATGGCTTTCTGCATGGAGGCAAGTACCCCAGTAGTAGCATTCTCCTCCGATGTCGGAGGTGGACTAGCGCTCCTTACTGGAGTGACCTCCCTTGAAGTCCTAATAGTGGTGTTGCGGTTCCCTGTGGTAGCATTACGAACTTCTCATCCACCAGTTCTGCGGGCTCTGTCCCTTCCCCAAGTTGAGGAAGTTGGCTGCCTGGCCGAAGTGACATTAGGCGCCTCAGGAACACCTGTTGTAGCTCTACCATTAGATAATCGGGTTCGAGCCATCTGGTTAATAGAAACGAATAATGTTAGATTAATCTAGTTGGCCCTAAACATCACACACATAAGCAGGAATGAGAAAGAAAGACAAGACACATCCTATATATCACGTCCTCGCAGAATCACGATTACAGAAATGACTGGCAACATAACCATATTTGAGATTCTACTACTAACATGTGCGCCATAAGTCATAAGAATAACATAGTGCTCTGATACCAACTTTGTCACGACCCAGTTAAGGATCATTACCGGCGCTAAGGGGGAGAATCCCAAAGCAAGCCTCACCAGAATTCTATAGAAAACCGGGCAGAGTTTCCTTTGTTTTTAGGCCTATCATGGATTTTTCCTGTCTCAGAAATTCACAACACAACTAATATCAACTATAAACCACCATATAATATCCATCAATGATCAAATTGTCACGCAATAAAACCAATTCATCTCTAATTTACGGAAAAAGTTCCAAACTAGTCACTTGACTACAATTCGAAGGACTAATCTTGACTCAAATCAAAAGAATGACAAATGGAGCGACTCTAAGAGTTTTTAAAAGAAACTAAATAAACAAAGTAAATCAATAGTTCTCTTGCCACGCGAAGCAATGCGGGGCTCACCAGATGCTACCAACTCACACGCTAGTTAATGAAATCCTCTTCAATACCACTTGAATTCTCTGTAAAAATAAATAGCGAGGAGTGAGACGCTAGATCAGTGAGTAATAATAGTTAACCACAACCATTTTAATGAGGGACAAGTCAGAAAACATGCTAGTGTAATAGTCATGATGATGAAACAATGCTCTTTCAGAAACAATAACAATATTCAACCTTAGGTGCCTCATATAAGCAAAATCAATGTAAATACATAATAGCAAACTCAGAAAAGAACATTTTCATATCAAATCTTATAACTGGGAGGTTTCCAAGGATGAATCATGTAATCACTGTGGCCTTCTCTTTAAGAAGTAACCAATAACAGTGAACTCCTCATAAAGGAGTTAATTATTCATATCAGTAGATCCCTACTCGAGGGATATCAGTAAAAGTATACTAGTTCTACCTTCCCATTAGCAAGGGCATTATCAGTAATCAGAACTACAAGGTGCACCAGATCTAACGTACCCGTCGTTACCTACGAGATTCATCAAGGTCTACTCCCATTTATATTTTCCATGTAATTCAAAAGAAGCATTTAAAAATATATAACATTTAAATCTTATCAAATTATATCATTTCAAAGTTTAACAATCACGTGTCAAAATACTATTTCTCAGATAAGTGTAAAACCTTTTCAATAACAGTAATCATATCTTGTAAGAATGAGATCATCTCAGATAATCTTTTCAGTATCATTTCCAGTAAAAGACTTGACCCACATGCAAGTTCAAAACAGTCGGTAACACATTTACTTTAAAAACCATGTAAAAATCATGAAATTTGTTAAATACAAATTGTGGTAAGATTACTACTCACAGTACTTGTGTTGAGTTACCAAGCTTGCCACTCGATTACTCCGTACGAATTCCTTTGGTCAATCTATAATCACATTCATAACAATTTCGTGTTAACTCCTTCATTTAGGTAATTCATACTACATTTTATAAAAAACCCATCCCTAGAGGTTTCATGGCTAATTAAAAATCTGCCCAATCAGTTAATTAGTGCTTTAATCACACACATTAGTCTCTTCTTGGTCAAATCTCGCTGTAAAAAGATCAACCTAACCTTAGTGCCCAATTACTCTTTTTGCATATAAGCCCAATACCAAAGTTTACAGTTCAAATCATTGACTATATTCACTTGGTTCATAAGAATGAAATAAATTTCCTCTTTTTCTTCTAAACCCATGTTTCTCAACTTCCCAATTCCCAATCTTATAGTCATGGAAGATACAAATTCAGCCTTTAGACTAAGTTAAGAAACTTACCTTCTTCTCGTTCTTCTTCTTCTTCCACCTCTCTCTTTAGTTTGAGAACTAAGGCTTTCAATTTAAATTTATGTTTCTCCTTCGTTCGTTCTCTCACTATAGAACAAAAAGAGTCCCCCTTTTTTTTTCTTTTGATCGTTGAAGTTGCAGAGTTGCTGCTGCTTCTGTTAGGGCTTTCAGCCCTTTTTTTTAAAATTATTTCTGATCCTTTTTAAAAAAAAAAGAGAGCTAAATGACAAATATGCCCTTATTTTAATATAGGGTATTACAATATGACATTCTTAAATTTTATTTAAGAGGAAAAAGGATAACAAGAAAGATACTAAGTTAAAAGTTTTGATCATTACAAATAACCCACAACTCAAATGGTTTACTGGAACAGAAACCTAGACTTGTCTATTAAATAATTCCCCTCAGACAAATGTGACCATATTATAGTATCTTTCAAGATCATAAAATTTTAACTTATGAAATTATCAACGGTATACAATTAACTACCTGAGTTGAATCGTTACAAATTCAGCGAATACCTCTAAACATTTTAAATTAACGTACTAGCTAGATCACCACAATAGCACCACTCACCACAATTTACAATAATTAAAAACGGGAAAAGGCTCAAATATGTCATCGAACCTTCAAAAAAGCTCACTTATGCCACCTATTAAAAGTTTGGCTCATCTATGCCATGTTGTTCATTTTGTATTCCTAAGATGCTTAAAACAAAACTTTGAAGAACTTGGTAAGAAACAACAAAGTTTAAAGAGTATTATCAAAACTAGAAAATTAAAACTAGTAGAGAAAATAGAATACAAATAGATTCGAAACAATATACAAAATATTTTTCTCAAAGAAAAGAAATCGAGCCCACTGAATGCACAGTGTCCCCTTAAGGAAATTATGCCCATCAAGTACCCTAGGTTAATGGAATATATCCTCCCAGGATAGAATGATCTTACTCACTGGTGTATCATTACCTAAAACCACGGTGTCAGTGAACCACTCAATGAGAGTAAAATACACTTAAAATACTAGATTTAGTAGTAGAAGAAGAAGTCTAGAAAATTAGTTCTTTTAAAATGAGAGGAAATCCCTCAATTTATAGTATACAAAGGGTCGTGTGAAAAGGTTCTTATTGTGCCTTACAGGAAAGGTCACAACCCTTTGGAAAACTCACAATCTTTCGGAAAGGTCACAACCTTTCATAAAAGTCAAAACTTTTCATAAAAGTTACAACTCTTCATAAAAGTCGCAATTCTTTATTTTCCATTCACACCTTTTAAAACCCAACAATCCCC
>JAJOOO010004880.1:0-50048 GCA_029582685.1 Solanum piurae | reverse complement strand
CTAGTTTTATGAAGTGACTTGTTGGCTTATGTGCTTATATGTCTTATGTGATTAATTGGTGAAGGTTGAGGTATCCATGGTAAGTGCACTTTGTGTGACCTTAAGGTGGTGCCTTAGTGTGGGTAATGGTATGGGACGTTGCCCATACATTGCACAAAAGTATTGCTTAAGAGTTACTTAAGGTGGAGGTCCAAGGCAAGAAGGTAAAGGTAAATGGGTTATGTATGTTTATGAGGTATTGTGAAGCATATGACTTTGTATCGTTGGTTGTGACTTGTAAGGTGCCTATTATGTTGATGTTCATGAGATTTTATCAAAATGGCATGAAAGCATAACTTCCAAAATAAATGTCCTTTTTAGCATGTTTTGCATATCCTTATACTTAGTACGTGTGTTGTACTAACCCCTTTTCTTCTAATTTACTACAAGTGTAGGTTGTGGTAACTAGGAGGAAATTGTGCTTTGGAGTTGCTTGGATTGATTCACTCTTCCAAGTCTTTGGTATGTCCTCAAGATTCGAGGACTAAGCTTAGAAGTTTCTTAGTCATTGTAATAGACACTTAAGTTTCATTTCATTTGTAAAGGGTTTGTGTCCCTTAGTACGTTTAAGTTCTTGTCTAAGATTGGCTAAAGAGACTTAGTATTTCCGCTTGCGTATTGATGTTTTCAAATGTTGATGACTCTTAAAGTCTTATGGTTTTATTAAATAAAAGTTTTAAATTCTTAGTGATTTTTTTAATGATATATGCGATGAATGAATGTTAAGGCTTGTATAAGACCTCTGAGAGGTCGAATACGCATGTAACGGATATGGGGTGCTCTAGGGTCGTTACAATTTGCTACAGCAGGTCCAAGCGAAAATTGAGCCCAAAAACCCCAATGAAAGGCCAACAGATCATTTTGATTTAAATGAGCCAAAGTGCATCACTTTGGGCAATTTAGTTGAATTTGGGCTAGGAGCCCAAGTTCAAATTATTCTCCTCTTCTTTCTTTATTTATTTGTTGTATTGACTAACCTGTTTTCTTTTGGTTTATATTTAATTAAATTTCCAAAGATATCCCTTTCTTTATTTTTATGTTTAATTGAAGTATTATGAATTACTTACTTACTTATTTTGTTTATTAATAAAATGATATTTCCTCAAAAAGTTTTTCTTGATTTATCTCCCCTAAGTAATCTAAAAATGATTTTCCTTTACTTTATTTTCAAAGTTGGTCAAAAGTCAAACATTTAGTCAAGTCGTAGATCAACCGTGCATTAGCGGACACTTCAAGTGTCTAACACCTTCTTGAAGTGTAAATTGAACCCCGAACCCCTTTTGTACTTCCAAATGATTTCTCTGTTTAAATCTTTTGAAAATAATAAGTTTTGTTGATTTTTTAAAAAGAAAAATAAGTGGTGACTCTCATTAAAATCGGTTTTTCTTTTAAAGGTAAAATTTATTTTCTTAAGAAAGTAAAGTCTTTTATTTCTTTTTTATAAAACTAAAATGACGACTTTGCTGGAGAATTAATTAAGTTCTAACCATAATGACTTGACTCATTTTTGACTATTTGTTAATAATTGCTTATTTGTTTTACCCTATCTATGTCTTACTTGCTTAAATTGTTATATTAACTGTCATTTTGCATTCATGGTAGTTTCCTTCACCACGACATAAATACAGTATATTAAAGAATAGTTTTATGATCCCACAGCTGGTCTATTTTATACTTAACCATTTTTCGGAATGACAAGCAATTTATTGGTTCGTCATGCGTCCAATGGTTGTCGTAGTTCCACCATAAGGTGTTCGTTTGGTCCCGATTTTTCAAAAGTCACTCTTAGTCAACTAGCATAGAGCTAAACTAAATCCCTCAATTTAGCGTATTTGAAGTAAGATGACCCAACACCCAGGCGTGTTAGGCCCATTAGAAACTCACGTTGTGTCTATTTGGCCCATGGTCAATAAAAAGACAATCATACTTATATTTTTTTAAATTTAAAGGATGTAGCATCGTTTGGCAAACCATTGTCTCTTGTGGTTGGGAGTTTATTTGTTTGTTCAGGTCGAACAAGGATTGAGTTATCATTGCATTCAAAAGCGTACACGTCCGGAGATGAAAAGAAATCAAGGACGAAGGACTTTCTATTTGAATAAAGTAGGGATGTAAACACTCATATTTTCAATCTCTCTAAAGTCCTTTGAATTTTGGTCTTGTCAAAAGGTTTGATTTCTTTTAAGTATGTGCATATGAAGTATATGCTCTTGCCTGCAATGCTTTGCTAAATTTGGGTAAGAGTGTCACTGAAACGGTGTGGCTATTACTTTAAAATCATGTGGCTTTGATCTTTGTTTTTCATAAACTGTTTAAAATGTGTCTTTGCCATTAAATGTTTAGGACTTTGTATTTAGTTTACATTCTTAATGTATAATGCCTCATGTCAAGTTATAGGCTGATTGCTCTTATTACATCCCTATATGCTCCCTTAAATTATTATTTTTATGTGTATATGTATGTGTCTAGGAAAGTCGTCATGCCTAGATCTTTGTTAATTCATATTAGGCTCATCTTTAATTTTTCATCCATATTTTAGATTTCTCATGGTATTGCTAAAGTTTCAATTGTTTGCTTGTTGAGATACAGTTAGCTCATTTGCATATTCTAAAAATCTTCTGTCATATGGGCCTAACAGTAACTTTTGGTTTTATTTTGGATTTTAAAATACTTAAGTCACTTTTATTTCAATTAAATTACGTTTATTTGTTTCCTTACTTCAAATAATAATTTTTATTCTTATTTTTTCTTTCTTTTGTTGTGTGAACCTTTTCCGAGTCTGTGGTGGACTCCTTCTCTCTTGAATCCCCGAGATGAGCCATAGAGGCTTGATTTTTTTCTATCGAGTCAACCCCTCCTTATGTGGATTGTGGGGAAGCAGATTTACGGGTTGAGGGAAGATTACAAGTTCCGAAAGTTTAAAAATGAGTTATATACGTGTTATATACAGCCGTATAAAATTTATATACATGTCCAAATGAGGAAAAATAGGTTGTAGGAGTTGAAGGGGGCTGTATACATTTGTTATACAATCTGATATACAGCAAAATATATCAAAATACGCCCCATACACAGTAATATACACTCGGTGTATACACAGCAATGCAAAAACAAAATGGGCTCGAAAAGGCCCAAATAATGCAATTGGTCCATTATTAGGTTTAGGACAGGTTGGGTCTAAGCCCAAAAAATTCTGAGTTTTACTTTTCTTTTAATATCATCATTTATTACTATTTGTCTGTTTATATTAACATTGACATTTCATTTGATTTGGTTTGATTTAATCAAATTCCCAAAAGATGAACTATGTTCTTTATGTTGGTTTATTTTAATAAAATTCCTTATTTGTATTGAATATCTTTATTCTAATAAATATAATTTTGTTAAAATCTTAATCACTTGCAGTTTAATTCAAATGTTTCAATTTAGTTCTCTTTTTCTTGAAAAAATAAAAATATTCTTTATTTAACTATTTTCTCAAAGTTAGTTGAATATCGTAAATTATTATATTTTTTTATGTTAAGTCATATTCCTAAAAATAGTCAAAAAAATTTTAATCAAGTCGTAGGACAATCGAATGTTAGCGGGCACTTCAAATGCTTTAAAACTCTTCTTGAAGTGTAAATGAGAACCTCGTACCCTTTTGTCTAAAACATTTAAAGACTTAATCTGTTAGAGTCTTTTTAAATTAAGTTTTCTTAATTTCTTTAAAAAATTAAGTGGCGACTCTTTTCTAAGTATTTTTCTCAAATTATTTTATACTTAGAACATTTCAAAAAGTGATTTTTTTAAAGATAGTAACATTACGGCATAACAGAAATGGCGACTCTGCTGGGGAAATAAGTTCTTAACCATAACAGACTTAGGATAATATTTAAGATTTTAGCATTTGCTTGTTCCATTTAGTTGTTTGTTTTATTTTAATTGCCTAATGTTTTATTTTTTATGCTTATGTGATATAAACTGCTTATTTGTTATTGTTTATCCAAATGTTTATTTTCTTTATATCAATTGTATATTTGTTATTGTTTTATAAAATGTCATTTCGTTCATACTTTCTCCAATTCTGGAAAATTCACACAACCACACGTACACGCGAGGTGTGATTTGCGCATCCACATATTTCATTCAAAATCCCAAAAGTTAGGAGAGTTGGCATATGTGCGGGGTGTTCGAATCTTTTTCCGTGTGACCGCATAGCCTCCTCACTCGAGTTGTCTACTCGGGAACCTTATTTCTAGTAAGACAAATCTTAGAAAACATAAGATAGAGCTAAGTCACCACTATAATTTAAGTCATGCATGCATACACCTTAGGTGGATTGATCCTGGGTATCGAATCCACATTTAAAAAATCCACCTTTTTGTCAACGGGTTTCACGACCCAACGACCAACAAACATATTTTGTGTTACGTGATAATGATACACAGATCCAAGCCTAGTTTTGACATAGTGAGTTTGGAAAACTAGGTGTTCATTTTATTTTGATTTGTATTATAGGATGGATTCAATCCCCCAAGTACCCAAAATTAGGATGGTCGAGGGTTTCCCGCACAAATTGAGGACATGGTGGGAAAATTTCAATTCAAGTGAAAATCTAGCGATTCCAAGAAGGTTGGGGTTCCTCCCTATGCTATTCAAGATCACCCCCGACAAACATATGATTAGAGCATTAATTCAGTTTTGGGATTCAGATCGTGTTGTGTTCACATTCAAAAACTTTGAACTAACACCTACGTTGGAGGAAATCCGTTATTTCACCAGTTTGAAGTATCAAGGAAGAGGTCAAATTATTCTACACAATCAATCAGGGAAGAAATTCCTTCGCTACTTGGGATTGAATAATGACAAGAAACTTCAATTTGTCTTTATATTATGTCATCTTTTTATGTATTTTTAGTTTATTCTCTCTTCATTGTACTCTTTTATTGGTATTTAATGAAAACTTGGCCTTTTGTTTTCCCAAACTCGAGTTGTCACAAATTAATGGCTTGGATCAATCTATCAGAATCACGTTATGTTTGATATTTAGGCCCACCTCTGGCATAAAAGAGGTCCCGTGCATATTAGGATGCATTTTCTTATAAATTTTTATTTTATTAGGATATTTACTTGCTATGTGATACATGTTTATTTCTTTATTTATTTATTATTTTAATTTTATTTGATTAGTTATTAATGTTATTGAAACAACAATTACCCACTTTATACTTATATTTCTCTCTTTTTGAAGATTTTCTTTCTTTTGATTTATTTTTCCCCAAAGGTTGATTTGCGTTGACTACGAACTGGAGGATCACCAATACTTTACGAGATTAAAAGCACATTCATCCACAAACATGATTGATTCAGGTGATCTGATCAAAATGGTTTGGGACTTGTCACTGTCCTGAGAGATGAACACGAAATTTTTGGAAAGAAGGGATCCAATCCCTTATGACCAACACATTACCGATCTGATGCAAAATATGGCCAATATGCAGAGTGAGATTGATCGACTTCGAAACCTCACCAATTTGTCCATCACACTGAACACACCACTTTCTGAGCATAGAACAAACACAACTATTCCACCTTCTTTTCCACCTGTTGACTTTCCTTCTCCTCAACGCTTTCCACCAAGTCCTTCCCTTCACAAGGACAATCCAACTGCTTTCAAACAATCCACCAACTCTTAACAACCCAACTTTCCATAAAATAATCTGTAACAAACCAACCATTTACCCTCCACCACCCCATATGCATTCCAAACTTCACTTACCCAAACTCTAGTCATCCAAACTAACTCATTGAACCAAACTACTCCACTAACCCAAACCACCCAAAAATACCAAGCGACCCAACATATACCAGCGGCACACATTGCAATCCCTAACATGCAATATGTGCGTCAAGTATATGTAGTAGAAGGTCAACCTTTCATCACTCCAATGACAACCATGCCAGAAGTCGATCCATATGAAGAGATGGAGAAAGAAGTAAGGTAAAAAAAGATGACAATGTAGCCAGGGAGATTTGTAATTTGAAGGAAGCTTTCAAAGTATCCAAGTCCATAAAGGGGGTGAAGGTCTTGAATATGAGGGTTTATGTGTTCATCCCGATGTTTAATTACCCGTGGGGTATAAGGTACCAAAATTTGATGTATTTAATGGGAAGTGAAATCCTCGAGCTCATTTAAGGTCGTGTTGTGACAAGTTAGTTGGAATGGGGAAAGATGAGGCCACTAGAATGAAATTGTTTATAAAGAAATTGACGGGAGAGGCCCCTGATTGGTACACAAGTCAGGACCCATAGAAATAGAATGGTTGGGGTACGATGGCGCAAGAATTCATGTATAGGTTCAAGTTTAACATTGAGGCTATTCAGGACAGGTTCTACTTGATGAAGTTAGAAAAGAAGTCAACAGAGTCATTCACGCAATATGCGATGCGGTGGAGAGAAGATGCCGCAAAAGTTCAACCTCTGATGGAAGAAAGTGAGATGACCTCTATTTTTATACAATCCCAAAAAGATATGATGTACTATGAAAATATGACAAAAGTTCTTTGAGGTTGTCAAGATGGGAGAATTCATTGAAGAAGGTATTAAAATTGGGAGAATCACTAATTTGGCAGCCTTGCAAGAAACAAGTAAGGCAATTCAGTCGGATTTGATCGGATGAGCCCTTAAGAAGAAGAAGGACGGGTGTATGCTGTCATTTTAATCCAGGAACGTAGGCCAAACCAAATGTTAACATACCAAAATCCATTACCCCAACCTTCTTACTATAGTCAGTATACCCAAATTCCTCAACCCTATTACCAACCTTCACCTGCCCCTTACCCAGTTTACACCACCCAACCGACATATTTTCCACCTAGAGCACCCACCTATCAAAATCCATCACGATACCAATCTACATATCCATCTCAAACCCACTACCAACCACAAAATTGTCCATCAAATGCACCCAGACCCCGCCCAAACTTTGAAAAAAGACCATCCAAAACCTATACACCTCTAGCTGAACCTTTAGCCCAACTATATGAACGGTTGATAACTGCAGGAGTTCTCCAACAAATCCAAGGACGAATTCCCAATCACCTTCCTTCCTGGATGGTATGACGAGACCAAGAACTGTGCATATCACTCTGGAGATGCTGGACATGATACCAAAAATTGCCTTACTCTCAAAGACAAGATTGAGGCATTGATCAAAGAAAGAATCATTCAACTCAAACGTGTTGCCCCTAATGTAAACAACAACCCGCTGCCAAATCATGGCAATGTTAACATGATCACCGTTGATCAAGATTGCAACTTGGAAGGGACCATAGTATCAGTCAAGATAGAGAAGAATATTAAGACACCGACCTTTATTTCTCCCGTAATCACAGTCCAAGAATGAGCACAAATTGAAGTGGAATTTTTTATTCCCAAGCCTAAGATCATGGCCCTTGTCGCCCAATCATCTCCTTTTGACACCATAGAAGTTCATTGGGATTACTCGGCTGATAAGGGGGACAAAGGAAAAGGAAATATAGTTGTGGAAACTGCTGCTGCGGGAATGAATAGATCTAGGCGTTGTTATGCTCCTGAAGGAGTTGTACGAGGAGAACCAAACAAGGAAAACAACCAAAAAAGGTTTGTGAGAGAGCCTGAAGGGGAAGATTTCTGGAGGAAGATGCCAACTAAGGAATATTTTGTTGTTGAACAACTGAAGAAAACCCCTGCTCAAATTTCTTTAATGGCCTTTCTGATGAATTCTGCAACTCATAGGAACGCTTTGGTGAAGGTTTTAAATGAAGCTTATGTTCCAGCCGAGACCACTAGTGAAAAATTTTCTACCATGGTAGGACAAGTTTTGGAAGCCAATAAAGTCACATTTCATGAAGATGAATTGTTGTCAAAAGTTTTGGGACATAACAAAGCGTTAAACATTACCGTCAGATGTAGGGATAAGTTTATCTCCTGAGTTTTGATTGATAATGGTTCAGTTGTCAACATATGTCCTTTCACTACCCTTCGAGCTTTGGGAATTAACAATGGAAAGATTCGTGAAAGTCATGTAAGGGTTAGAGGTTTTGACGGGACACAGAGGGAAGTAATCGAAGAAATTGATTTGTCATTTCAAATTGGACCTGTGGAGTTCATTGTGGAATTCCAAATGTTGGGTTCATGGAGAAGGTAACAACTTGATATATCCTGAAAATTCAGTCCATGTTATTGAAAGTATGGAAGAGTTGAATGGGTCTGTATTCCATATTAGGGAATTTTTATGCTACTCAAGTTGAAAAAGAAAATTCGCCACGTGTGCTTATGATGGTGGCTTGTGAAATGTTAAAGAATGGTTTTATCCCCGGTCAAGGTCTTGGAGCGAAATTGGATGGAATATTGGAACCAATTCAATTGTCTAGTCAGAAATACACCTTTGGTCTAGGATATGAGCCTACTCCTGAAGAAGTCTCATCGGTTAATCTAAAAAGGAAAAGTGACATTCCCTTACCGCAACCTATTCAGCTTTGAATCAGTCATTTTCCAAGGCATTTGATGCACAAGGATTAGAAGAAATTGTTGAAGATAACCTCGCAGAAGGACTCAAAAACTTATTCATTAAAGAAGCTGAATGCAATATGATTTTGGAGGACTGCACCGAAACCCCAACCATATGTGATATTATGCCTGAAGATGCTTTGAACAATTGGACTTGTAACCCATCTCTGGTTCTCTCCAGGAATCTTGGTAGATGATTGTATTAGAACTAACAAAACAACATGATTTAAATTGAGGCCTGAATCGTGTTTTTGAACTTGTTGTGTTTTTCCTCCATCTTTTGAAATCTTAAATGCCGAATCTAAGTTATGCTTTTTTTGCTTTGAATTTAAAATTTTGTCCTTAAGTATTTATTTTATTTTATTTTTTCTCTCTTTCAGCAAGCAAGCTAATAAATCTGTGAATGTTGAGAATGTGACATGTAATTAAAGATGTGAATGCTGAGAATGTGACATGTAACAACGAACAAACTTTTGCAGAACAGGAAGAAGATGTGCAACCTGAAGAGTTGACTAAGGAGTTTGAGCATCTTGAGAATAAAGAAAATCCAAATTTGGATGAAACTGAGATGATAAATTTGGGATATTTAAAATTAGTGAGGGAAACAAAGACTAGTGTCTCTCAAAGAAAACAACTTATTGACCTTTTGTGACGTTATATGGATGTGTTTGCATGGTCTTATGATGATATGCCAGGTCTAAGCACGCACATTGTTTCACATAGGTTGCCAATTGATCCCTCTTGCCCCCGGTAAAGCAAAAGCCGAGAAAGATCAAGTTTGATTTGAGTTTAAAAATTAAGGAAGAAGTCTCCAAGAAATTTAATGCCAACGTCATCCAAGTCACCAAGTATCACACATGGTTGGCCAACATAGTACTAGTGCCAAAAAAGATGGAAAAATCATAGGAACATTAAGAAGGTTAAAAGGGGCCTCTCTAAATGGAGTAAGGAAACCTTTGGAGACATATTTCAACAGCTCATCATTAGAGAGGAAATAGCAAAAATTAAGAAGAAGCTTTTTGAAGAAATTCCCACGGGTGAGAATAGATCATTAGAGAGGAAATAGCAAAAATTAAGGAGAAGTTTGAAGAAATTCCCACGGGTGAGAATAGATCATTAGAGAGGAAATAGCAAAAATTAAGGAGAAGATTTTTGAAGAAATTCCCACGGGTGAGAATAGAGCTATCATTAGAGAGGAAATAGCAAAAATTAAGGAGACGCTTTTTGAAGAAATTCCCACGGGTGAGAATAGAGCTATCATGCAGAAATCCAAACCTGAGTATAATAAATATCTTCATTTTGAAAAAATGTTCTGGAAACAAAAGGCTGGATACGAATGATTTGAAAGTGGGGATAGGAATACCAGATTCTTTCATAGTCTTGTTAAAGGAAGGAGACATAAAATGATAGTGGCAAGGATTCAAAATTCCCGAGGTATATGGGTAGAGAAGGAAGACGATAGCGCAGTTTAAGTTGTAGAGCATTTTCAAAATCAGTTTAAACAAGATAGGGATGCTACTAGTTTTCCCTTATTATCTCATGTTCCCAAGTTAATCTCTGATGGGGAGAATACAACTTTGGGGGTAATTTCGGATGGTGAAAAGGTGAAGAGTGTTGTGTTCAGACTTAATGGTGATAGTTCAAGTGGTCCTGATGGTCTAACTGCATATTTTTTCAAGTTTATTGGGATATTGTAGGCTATGACATCATAAGATGGGTGCAGGACTTTTTTGCTAGGAACACTCTTCCAAAGTCTATAACTTATACTAATTTGGTCCTCATACCTAAGAAGGAAAATGTTCAAACCTTCTCAGATATGAGACCTATTAGTTTGGGTAATTTTGTGAATAAAATTCTTTCTAGAATCATTCATGATAGTTTGGAGAATGTTCTGCCTAATTTGATATCTTCTAATCAGTCGGGTTTCGTCAAAGGAAGAAGTATTACCAAAAATGTCCTCTTGGCTAAGGAGTTGGTTACAGACATTAACAAAAAAGGGAAGCCTTCTAATGGTGTCATAAAGCTAGACATGGCTAACGCGTATGATAGAGTTTCTTGGTTTTTCCTTATGAAAGTGCTAAGGAATATGGGTTTCTCAGACAGATTTGTAGATATGGTTTGGAGATTGATCTCTAATAATTACTACTCTATTTTACTAAATGGTCAGTTTTACGGTTTTTTCACTCTACTAGGGGAGTGAAGCAAGGAGACCCTCTCTCCCCAACCCTTTGTATACAATCAAATGAGGTTCTTTGTAGAGCTCTTAACTCTTTATTTGATGATCCTCAATTTGTTGGGTATGGGATGCCTAAGTGGAGATATAATTTGAATCATTTAGCATATGTAGATGATACTATTATTATTTCTTCAACTCAAAATTATTTTTTGGGGAAAATCATGACAGTCTTGCAAGATTATGAAAAGCAATCTGGTCAAATGGTGAATAAGGATAAGAGCTTTTATTACTTGCACCAAAAAGTAGTTTCAGGAATCTTACACCAGGTGGAACAATGTACTGGAATGAGTAGAGGTTCTTTTCCTATGAAATACTTAGGATGTCATATCACTCACTCTAGGAAAAGGAAGGAACATTATACTGATCTGTTTGAAAAAGTCAGAGGTAAACTTCAAGCATGGAAGGGAAAATGCTCTCATTTGGTGGTAAAGAGGTTCTCCTCACTAGTGTTCTTCAAAGCATTCCTATTTATGTTCTTTCTGCTATCACCCCTCCTAAATGTGTTATTAAGGAGCTGCACCAGATCTTTGCTAAATTTTTTTGGAGTAATAAGGAATCAGGAAGAAGTAAACACTGGTCAGAATGGGTTAAGGTTTGTTTGCCTAAATAGGAAGGGGGGTTAGGATTCAGGTGTATATTTGATGACTCTTGGCTATGTATGCTAAATTGTGGTGGAAATTTAGGACACAAAATTCTTTGTGGTCTAACTTCTTATGGAATAATTATTGTAAGAAACATATTCCTACTTTGATTCAGTTTAAAGGGGGTTCTCAGATTTGGAAACATATGTTGGAGAATAGGGACAGCCTAGAACAACACTTGTGGTGAGAACCTAAAGGGGGTACTTCTACCGTGTGGTATGACAATTGGACCAATCTTGGTCCCTTATACTTGCACCAGTCTAATGTGCACACTTGACACCCTATGAGAGACATTGGAGAGTTATTAAATGAAGAGGGTTGGGATTTTATTGTGTTACAAGGTGCCTTACCTGAGTATGTTGTGGACCATATCAGGCTTAACATATTTTTTGTGCAGCCAAGTGAACACAGAGAAAAACCTTGGTGGACTAAGTCTAGTGCTGGAAACTTTAATGTTAAAAGTGCTTGGGAGTTGTTGAGATAAAAAGCTGACATTAATGAATATTTGAAACGCCTATGGATTAAGGGGTTACCGTTCAAATTCTCGTTTCTAGCTTGGAGAATTTGGAATGGCAAAGTTCCCGTGTCATCTTTAATGCACTTTTGGAACTCTAACATATCTCAAAATTGCAAGTGTTGTTCTATTCCAGAAGACAAGACTATTGAGCACCTTTTTCTAATTGGAGAGGAACCCATCAGAATTTGGAATCATTATTTTAGAGTTGTTGGTCTCATAGTTCCTATGCTCAATCTGAAACAGACTATGAGAAGGTGGTGGTCATCAGAAGGTAACTATAGAATTCAAATAGTTTATTAGGTTATCCCCATTGTCCTTTTATAGTGCTTATGGAAGAGAAGGAACACTATTTTACATGGAGGTCATTCTCAGAAAGGAAGGTTATTTGGGAGATTAATGAAACTATTTTGAAGGTGATTAAAACAAGGTTCAAAAGTGATATTAGGAGGAATGACTAGCCTGCTATCATCATGGAGCTTCAAAGGCATAGAAATACTTACAGCATCAATATTGTGAGATGGATCCCTCCTCCTTCTAACTGATTGAAATGCGATACTGATGGAGCATCCCGAGGTAACCCAGGACATAGCTCTGCTGCATTTTGCATCAAAGATCACTATGGTAGCTTGGTTGTGGCTAAAGGTTTCAAATTACAAGATACCACTAATTTGGTAACTGAAGCAAGAGCTATTAGAGAGAAGTTAGCTTTTTGTAAGGAGCATTCTTTATCACATGTCATTATTGAAACATATTATATGGCCATGGTACAGATTCTGGAAGGGAGGTGGGATATCCCTTGGAGTGTGTCTTTGGAGATTACTTTTATAAACGTTTTGAGGAGTTTGTAATCGCAAGAGTACAACACTCTTTACGGGAAGGAAATACTCTTGCAAATTATTTTGCTAACCTAGTTTTTGATTTTGCAGGTGATTATCAATTTAATAACGGTCAAGACATTCTTATGGAAGGACGGAGAATTCTAAACTTGGACAAAAACGGAACTCCTCAAATAAGAAGAACACAAACAAATTGATATGTCATACAGTTAAACAAATTGATATATCATACAGTTAATCAACCTTATGCAGGTTACTATCCATGGTACATATAATTAGAAGTCGGTTGTTAGTATGTTAATTCTTTAACTATTGAGTGAAGTAATTTCATATTGGTTTGAGTATATGCACCTGGTGAGAGCTTTGAAGTGTTCAACTAATACCAAATCAGGTCATTGGTTTTGAAGGAGGGAAATCAGTCGGCTCCTTTGTCTCTCTGTAATCTGCAAAAACTCTCTTTTATTTTAGTTATTAAAAATTATGTCTTTATTTCTCTAATATTGCCTTAGATGGTGGTATCAATCTCTGTTGAGATTCAGCCCACTGAGATATAGAGAGGGGAAAGATATCATGATTTATAATAGCAAGATAAAGTGTACTTAGCTTAGTCGAAGGCAGACATCTTAATCGCATGGACTACAATAAAGATAGATCCATTAACTTTGAGTTAGAGGTGATGAAATCGGATAAAAGTGGGCAGCCATGGATTTTGAAGAATCAAATTTGTTTGTTGATTATCTTCAAATGATAGATGAAATTCTCCGAGTTATGATCGAGCTCAACGTAGATGGTTGTTGATTGGTGTTGTTGTGGATGGAAACTTCAACAAGGAGTGTATAGATCTGTAGAGTGAAGGCTGAAATTCTTATCTCTACAGATTTCTAAATGTGTGAATGTCCATTTCTTTCCTTTTTGAAAAAAAAAATGTGTAGATTATCGAGATCTCAACAAGGCAAGCCCAAAAGATGATTTTCCTCTCCCAAACATTCACATACTTATTGATAATTGCGCAAAGCATGAGTTGCAGTCATTTGTTGATTACTTTGCAGGATATCATCAAATTCTAATGGATGAAGAAGACGAGGAGAAAACAACATTCATCACACCTTGGGGAGTAAATTGTTATCGGTAATGCCTTTTGGGCTCAAGAATGCAAGGGCAAGATATATGAGAGCTATGACTACCATATTTCATGACATGATCCACTAGGAGATTGAAGTCTATGTGAATGATGTCATCATCAAGTCACGGAATCTCGAATCATATAACAAATTTGAAGAAGTTCTATGACAATTAAGGTGGTACAATCTGAAGTTAAATCCCGCAAAATGTGCATTTGGTATCCCCACCGGGAAACTGTTGGGTTTCATTATGATTAGGAAGGGGATAGAACTGGATCCTTCAAAGATAAAGGCTATTCAAGACTTACCTCCTCCAAAGAGTCGAAAGGATATAATGAGTTTTCTTGGCAGTCTTAATTACATTAGTCGATTTATTGCACAATCAACTATAATTTGTGATCCAATCTTCAAGTTGTTGAGGAAAGATGTTGCTACCAAGTGGACGGAGGATTGCCAGAAAGCTTTTGACAGAATCAAGGAGCATTTATCTTGTCCACCCGTCTTAGTTCCCCCAAAATCTGGAAGACCATTGTTGTTGTATTTTTCAGTGTATGACAATGCATTTGGATGTGTGCTGGGACAACATGTTGAAACTAGAAAGAAGGAGCAAGCTATATATTACTTGAGCAAAAAATGCACTCCTTATGAAGCTCAGTATACTTTATTGGAGTGCACTTGTTGTGCCTTGACTTGGGTTGCGCAAAATTTAAGACATTACTTATGTGTGTATACCACTTTTCTCATCTCAAGGATGGATCCGCTCAAGTACATCTTTCATAAGCCTATGCTTACTGGGAGGCTGGCATAGTGGAAAATTTTGCTATGTGAATTCGACATTGTTTATGTCACTCAAAAGGCCATCAAGGGACAAGCTCTAGTTGATCATCTCGCTGAAAATCCCATGGATGAAGAGTACAAGCCTCTTAAAACTTATTTCCCTGACGAAGAGGTTTTATTTATTGGAGAGGATATTTCAGAAGAATATCCCGGGTGGAGAATATTTTTTAATGGTGCTGCAAATTCCAAAGGAGTCGGTGCTGGAGTAGTGTTAATTTCATAATCAGGTTAACATTATCCTATCTCAAATAAGTTCAGATTCTTATGCACCAATAATATGGCAGAGTACTAGGCGTGTGTTCTTGGGCTCAGAATGGCTGTTGAAATGAACATACAAGAGTTGTTGGTTATAGGTGATTCAAACTTGTTGATTCATCATGTTCAAGGCGAGTGGAGCACCAAGAATGTGAAGTTACTCCCATATATGTTGTGTGTGAAAGAATTGTGCAGGAAATTTGTCAAGATAGAATTCAAGCATATTCCTCGAACTTAGAATGAGTTTGCACGTGCTCTGGCAACCCTGGCTTCTACAATTCAATATCCAGACAAGAACTATATAGACCCAATCAAGGTTAACGTGAAGGATCAGCCAGCCTATTATTTCCATTTAGATGAAGAACCAGACAGAGAACCTAGGTACTATGAAATTTAGAGGTATCTCGGGGAAGGAGACTATCTAAAAGGCATAAGCAATGTTCAAAAGAGGACACTTTGGAAACTCACAAATCACTTTTTCCTTGAGTCGAGAAATCCTATATAGGAGGACTCTAGATTTGGGATTATTAAGGTGTGTTAACTCTCAAGAGGCAAGTAAGTTGATTGAATAAATACATGGGGGTTCATGTGGGCCACACATGAATGGTTTTACTTTGGCAAAAAAGATTCTACTAGCTGGATATTTCTGGATGACCAGGGAAACAGACTGCATTCATTTTGTGAGAAAGTGTCATCAATGTAAGATTCATGGTGATTTGATTTGGGTTCCACCAAATGAGCTAAATGCGACGAGTTCTTCTTGGTCATTTGCAGCTTGGGGAATGGATGTCATTGGCACTATTAAGCCAGCCGCCTCAAATGGACACAGGTTCATTCTGGTAGCTATTAATTACTTCACAAAGTGGGTAGAAGTGTCACGACCCAGGGGTACCCCCTAGATGTAACACGGTGTACTCGATCCCGAAAAGGTCTCATAAAATCCCTTAGCATACCATAAACATAAGTAATATAAATAATGCAGAATTTAAAACTTTTTACAATCAAAGTCTTTCATAAAAACTCAAAATAGAAGTCTAGACATTGTCTCATTAACCATCTAATACAATCGAGAATCAATAAGGGTCACAACCCTTTAACAACATAGTCTCTAAAGAGAAAGTAAGAAAGAAACTAGAAAAGAACAACTCTTGTCCTCGAACCATGAAGACTCACCGAAAGCGTGGAGAATAGTAAATCCAAGATTTGTGATCAAGAAGAAAGCACACCTCAACAACCAGGCCCTACACTTATAGAAAATGTAGAAAGTATAGGTTAGCACAAAATTGCACCAAGTATGGACGCCATGCAAGAAAATACTTAAAACATGCAAAAAGGGACAATTTAGTTGAAACCATGCTCTTTATAAACTTTAAGAATCATTATGCATAATAAGGTAAATACATAAGTCAAACCATTTCATAAGCAACCCTAAGCCATACATGTGCAATGCATAGACAACATTCCATAATCCCATCTAATACTAAATACCATTTTTAGGTCACCATAATCATGCATATCATACTTTGAACTCAACCATAGTCAATACTCATAGACAAGGAAACATTCATGTTCATAGCTTGTAGCTAGTAAAGTCACTCTTTGCAACAATCCATATCATACATGCATAATTCATACATTTTCATAGCATAAGGAAACCACACCATAACCTCTTTCAAAGTCTACTTGTGCAATGTATAAGTGAAGTCCCATACCCCCACTCACACTAAGTAGAGCTCCTTGAGAAGTCATAAGTATAGTTCATGTTCATATTCATATCATAGTTCATATTCTTGTCATGTAGGGAAATATAGCCTTAACCGATATAGACCATGTGAGCTACATGGAATCCGGTGTCATGCACCCACACTGAAAAGAGGTGTCCTACTTGCCTAAGGTAGAACTAGTTTGTTAGCTTAGGTGGATCCACTAGCTAAAGACTTATGTGGGCACAAAGTTACGGGATAAGGAGATTGCTACTAGAAACCCGGACAAACAAAGGTAAAAGGTTTCCATCTCATGAGATAATTGTTTTGGGAACGCGGACTAACTGGCGTAAAAAGAACCCATTGGGAAGCCGAACTAACTAGGGTAAAAGTTTCTATCTCATATTCATATCCACTCGATGTTAAGCATAATTCCCTTTAATATTCATGGTAACTCTTTACTTAAGTTCATGTTCATGAAAGAATGCCCTAGTACTCAAACCAACATGGTTTCATGATAGCTCATAGATTCATTAGGTGAGAATGGCCTTTCAACCTTAGAATCATTAATATGTGAGTAAACCTTTCACATCATGTTCATAGTGTGTTCATGAGAATAGCCTTTCAATCAACACAACAACATTATCATAATCATAGACATTTCATGCATATTCATGTGTAAGGATATGGGGAGAATGATCTTTCAACAATACCACAATTACACCATAGTCATAGTATCTTCACTTTCAAAGTGAACCATAAGCTCATACACAATTCTTATCAACATGCACAAACCCTCATATTTTGCCCTTCAAGGACTATGAATTACAATCAATCCAAACATCTAGAATTACTACATTAGATAAGGGGAAAATCATGATTCAATAACTCAATTAATATAAACATAATCAATTGACATGCTTCTATAATCAATCAACCCACATCATGAATTCACAATTTAGAAATATGGGGGATTCATGGGATCATGGGGGGATTTCATCATAAATTAAAATCAAATCATCAATTCAATCATAATCCATCATAAATCAACCATTGAAAACGTTTTGAAAGAGAACCCATGATTTAGATTGAAACCCTAGCTTTTGGAGGAAATTGGAAGCTTTGAAATAAAGTTTTGAAGGGACTCTATGGGTGAAACCTACCCATAGATGAAAATCCACCATACCTTATGTAGATTCCTCATGAAATTGAGTAGAAAATATGAGTTCTTGAGCCCTAGACCTTGACTTCTTCTTCTTCTTCAATGGAGGTTTTAGAGAGAGAATTATTTGGAGAGGTTTTGATTTTGTTTTGGGGTGGTTGGAATTTCATGATGTGTTTTAGTTAGTTAATGACTTTATAAGTCTTATATAGGTATATTTAATCAGTATTAAATGACCCTATCTTAAACTAACTTAATTAGGAATTTACTTAATGAGCCTTACATAGGTCGAAACTAGGCAACCTTAAGGTGTGACCTACGACTTGGTGACCTACGGACCGTAGGTGGACCTATTGGCCGTCCTGCAGGTCCATAGGTCATGGTCTGGGGCTTGAAAATGCAAGGGAGGTCCAGCCTTGACCCACGACCCCCACCTACGGGGTGTGGGTCCACCCACGGATCGTGGGTGGCTGCCTGTAGACAACTTTTTGGGTTGTCTCATGACCCTCTTCAAGGACCCTTGGTTGGTCCTTGGGGGGTCATGCCTTGACGTCTACACCCAAAAACACTTTTATTAAGTACCGTAGATATTTTATGACTCTAACCTTTTTGTCAAACCCCAATTAGGCTACTAGTTTACACATTAGGCTCTAGCTTAGTTTACTAGATTTTCCGGAATGTCACATTAGAAGCATCTTCATACAAGTCTGTGACAAAGAAGGTGGTGACAAATTTTGTCCGCAATAACATTATTTGTAGATTTGGAATCCTTGAGTAAATTATTACAAATAATGGAGCTAATCTTAATTGCGTCTTGATGCATGAGATATGTGAGAAGTTCAAAATTATTCACCGCAATTCCACTCCTTACTGACCTCAGATGAATGGAGCAGTTGAGGCAGCTAATAAAAATATCAAGAGGATATTTCAGAAAATGATTGACACCTACAAGCATTGGCATAAAAATTCGACATTTGCCCTTCTTGGCTACGGCACCACAATTAGGACTTCAACCGGGGCAACACCTTATCTTTTGGTTTATGGAACAGAAGCAGTGTTATCAATTGAAGTTGAGATACCATCTCTGATGATTATCCAAGAAGCTGAGTTAAGTGATGTGAAATGGATGAAAAATAGGTATGAACAGCTGATGTTCATTGATGAAAAGAGAATGAATGCAGTTTTTCACGGGAAACTTTATCAACAGAGGATGGCCAAAACTTTCAACAAGAAATTAAGATTGAGACAGTTTGAACCGGGACAATTGGTGTTAAAGCGAATATTCCTACACCAAGATAAAGCTAAGGAGAAGTTTGCACCGAATTGGCAAGGACCTTACCTGGTTCACTGAGTACTGACTGGAGAAGCTTTGATTCTAGTAGAAATGGATGGTAAGATATGGCCGAAATCCATCAACGCAGATGCGGTTAAGAGATACTACATCTAGAAGGTTCTATTTTATTTTCAGGTAATCTTTTGTCATGTATTGGAACTACGTCTTGACCTAATTCCCATGGCGGGATAAGTAGGTAATCCACATCGGATTTGTTCTTTCAGCACGTTTTGCAAAATTTCCTTTATATGTAGTATGAACTACGCTTGACCTGATAGACTTGGCGGGATACGTAGGCGGCCTATATCAGCTTTGGTCACTTTATTAGAAATTTTTAATTCTCTATTTGCTTTGTATGTAACGAACTACGTATGACCTGATTCTATTTGGTTACGTAGGCAACCCAAGGAGGGTTCGGCCCGTTTATTGCAATTTTAATTGTATTCTTAGGTTATGTTTGGCTTGATGCACTTGATAAAATAATGTGCAGCCTATAGAAGGTTCAGTATCATCGTGACCAAAGGACAACATATCTCTTTTGCCAAAAATTGGGACAGTTTTTAAGGGAGTCATTGCTAGAAGATATCAAGAGATTTGAAGAGTATATGGTCAATCAAATCATCCGACATAATAAAGACTTCAGATAAAGGACGTTCGCTTTGTTTCACGACATGTCACAATTTGAAGTTCGACAGAAATTCTTTATTACTATATATACGTATATAATTTAATCTTATTTTTAAATATGATTTTCAATCAAATGTTTTCTTGTTATTTATTTCCTTTGTTATTCGTTAACCAAGATTTAGAATAGACGAAAGTTACAAGTCCAAGAAAAGCTGGAAGAAAGAAGTATGAATAGTCAGACTTTCAAAGTCAACGCGAATCAACCTCCCCAAAAACTTATATTTTTTCTTTGAGTGTAGGTTTGTCAGGATTAGCAGAAGTTGAGAAGTCAATAACGTCTATAGAATCGAAAAGATTATATGAACAAGTGGTTTGAATTACTTACTTATAAATTTATGATACGAAAACTTATAAGTAAAGCTTTACAAAGGTTTCAAAATGTGTTGATACACAAATATTATTTAAACGCATTGCATACGGTTTTGCTCTGCATAAATACCTTTAAATGCACTGCTCAAATGCTTTCAAATATTTTCAAGCGCACTGCACAAATGCTTCGAGATATTCACAAATGCATCGTACAAATGCTTTCAGATGTTCCGCATAAATGCTTTCAAATATTTTCAAGCGCACTGCACAAATGCTTCGAGATATTAACAAATGCACAGTACAAATGCCTTCAGATGTTCCGCATATACGCTTTCAAATATTTTCAAGCGCACTACACAAATGCTTCGAGATATTTTCAAATGCACCGCACAAATGCTTTCAGATGTTCCGCATAAATGATTTAAAATATTTTCAAATGCACCACACAAATGCTTCCAAATATTCTCAAATGCACCGCGCAAATGCTTTCAAATGTTTCGCACGAATGCATATTCTCAAATGCACTGTACAAATTCTTAACAAAATGCATTACCTTCAAAAACTTCATTTCATAAATCATCTTAAAAAGTCACATTTTTGGGGTTGAGGCTTCATTCTCATTAATCATTGCTGCAAAGCACCATTCTCATCAACCTTAAACCCCTTTTCCATAAACTTTGTAAGATTTTATGTCATTAAATCACTTCAGCTTACAAGGCCGCATTTTTTATAAATTCACACCTAGGAGGTGTTATTTCCATGTGTTTATCGCACCATGCTTTATATTTAAAATTTATTTACTAATTGTCTTTATCAAGTTTAAGCTTTGTAGGGGCTTTAACACAAACATGGAA
The DNA here is from genome assembly GCA_029582685.1 of Solanum piurae. Classification (NCBI taxonomy): domain Eukaryota; kingdom Viridiplantae; phylum Streptophyta; class Magnoliopsida; order Solanales; family Solanaceae; genus Solanum; species Solanum piurae. The sequence goes on along the minus strand of JAJOOO010004880.1, from coordinate 28,986 downwards.
CTACCTCTAAGCAGGAAACTAAGGCATATTGCTTGGTGAGGGATATCAAACTCACGGGGTCGAGTCAAAAATCTGTTATGCGACTCCTCTCAAATTGCATAAATCAAGACAAATTTGGCTATTACGTCAACGTCTTCACCCTAAGACTCTTGTATTATCTCCGGTTGAATAAGGTCATTGCATCTTCCAACGCAGAGAAGGCCATTGCATTCAAACTGCTGGGAGGGCCATCATGCATTCAAAAATGCCAAGAGGGACATCACATATTCAAACCGTCGGGAGGGTCGTCACGTATTCAAAATTCCAAGAGGTACATTGCATCCTCCATTGCCAAGATGGACATTACATATTCAAACCGTCGGGAGGGCCATCATCCATTCAAAATTCCAAGAGGGACATTGCATCTTCCAATGCCAAGAGGGTCATTGCATATTCAAACCACCGAGATGGCCATCTGTATTATATTATCAAAGGTGATAATATTATTGCTGAAAGGATCAACATCATCATCCTACCAGTGGAGCACCATTACCCTACCAATGGATCAACATCATTCTACCAACAGATCATCAACATCATCATCCTATCAATGAGCATCGTCATCAACAATATTGCATTATCAAGAAAGTCATCATCATTGAAGCATCATATCAATTCATCATCTATTGTGTCAAACCGATGGAGGCTGACGTCAAAACATTTACAGGAAAAAAAAAAACATGTCTTGAATACGGTAAAACATGCCACTTCTCTATATAAATTACATTTTCTAATAATAAGTTTATTTCAGTCTTTCCCGAGAGCATCCAAGAGGACGAATTATCAAATCAAACCACATGTGCGGACGACATCAAAAAGGATGTAGCACAACGTGAAATTTTTTCGTAGTAGCGAACTGGGACATAGTCCAAAGAGGAGTATCAAACTCTTAGGACGCGAGCTGAGCATCGACTTCCACCACAATCAAACAACACCCCTATCAGAAGGCATGTCGGTGTTTCTTTGGGTTTATCAGTTTCAATTTTGCATCCGGAAAACTTTTCACTCTCACCGGAGGCAACTTTCCAATCTGAGTGACAATACACCAAGATCTTTGGAAAGTATGTCTATGTATTCTTAATTATGGGTGTGAAGTGCACCACATTCATGGCTATGAGGTTGCAAGCCTCTTTTTCATACTCAACTTACTTGTCACTCCTCTAGAACCAAAGGTTATCTTGCATAATAGATTTTCTTTTCAACCGATCAAGTCGAACTACAAACAGTTTGATTCCTAAGGTGTAAGGATATGTAGGCGGGCTCAAGGTTGAAAATTCGGCTTTATTCTGACATCCTCTCTCAAATATTATTCTCGCGCACTCCGATCTCTTCATAATTCGATATCGGGATAGCCTTCGAATTCTTTCATAATTGTGCGTCAAATCAAGTGTATCAAACTACAAGTGTCCTGAATTCTCATATAGCCTGAGATATGTAGAAAACCCGATACCAGGGTTCGACCATAATTCTTAAAGTCCGTACCAATATCCCTTTGCTAAAGATGAATATGTAGTCGGTCAAAATTGGATTAGTCAATTTTATTTTCATTGAATTTCTTTCATCAATCCAACTCAAACGAGGGACAACTGTTAACACCCAATTTTGGCCCTCCACAATATAAATTAATCATCATTTTTTTTAAATTTCAAATGATTTAAAATAATTAGTTTAATAAAATTTCAAAAAAAAATAGTAAAATAATAATAATATAGTTTGTAAGTTATTTTAAATATTTTGTCACTTTTTTTATAAATTTTAAATAAAATATATGTTTTTGCATAATTATGTATATAATTAGTATATTTATGAACATTTGAAAATCATCTCAAAAAGGTTTTAGTTTTACTTAAATATTTGGTTAATTAGTTTAATTATTCAATATTTTATATTTTTGAGTTAATAGTTTATAATTGAGTTAATTATTTTATTTTATTAATATTAAGAAGCTCGTTAATTAATTAATTAATATTAATTCATCTTATTTAAGTTTTAGTTAAATTTGTTAATTAAACTCAATTTGACTAATTTATCAACTCCAATTGGCTACAATTATAATTCATTAGACCATATTTTCAAATGCAATCTCAACCATTTTTCTTGCCTTACATTAAACCCATTTTCAAACCATGTTTGGGCCAAAACCAGCCTATTCCCAAAATATTAATTCCCCAGGCCCAATTCTTTCCCCAAATCTCAGCCCGCAATCTTTCCCTTTATTTTCCAAATAACCCGACCCAAACCCATCAGTAAAGAACAACACCCAAAAATACAATGCGTACAACAATACGCAGTGACCCCACACCCATGTACGCGTCATCTTCTTCTTCCAGACGTGACCCAGAAAATCCCAGCAAACCCGATGAGAAATCAACGTAAAAAAGCAAACTCGTCGCATCTCCAAACAGCGCCAACAGTACTTGCCCATACATGTCATCTTCCTTTTTCTCCCTCAACAATACGATTTGTACGAAGAGTAGTCCCAGATGGAGCAATCTGGGCGCTTCACTCGTCCTAGCGTCAAGATCAACGGATACCATTCTCAATCCATTGAGAATTGGTACTATTCCAACCGTTTCCATCCTCCAAGATTTCAAATTTCAAAATTTGAAATTCATCCAATCCACCAGATTCCCCCCCCCTCTAATCGATCCTAGTTCTTCTCCTATAAATACTGGTTTTCTTCACGGTTGAAAGGGGGATAAAAAAAAAGGGAAAAGGGATCTCGCATTTCTTTTAGTTCTATTTTCTTGATTCACTCATCATTCCTCGGAGCCCGTTAAAGTTCTCGAAGCCTCACTGATGGTGGAAGTTCTTCGCAGTCAAGCTCGTCGTCCCAAAACACTACCCAGATAAAGGTAACCTCTTCATCTCTTCTAGTTTGGTACGAATTTTATGAGATTAGGAAATCACTGTTCTTGTTTGGATGTCATTACTCGTGATGGAATTCTTGTGTTCTCACATGCTATAGACACTTTTATCTAGTCTTAATGTTGATTAAAAGGGGTTATTATATGATTAAGCTTGTCACTTCTTTGTTTCCTATATTTGAATTTGTCTCGTTACTCTTTGTTTTGAATGCGTATGTGAATGTAGTGAACTTTCTTCCTTGTGTTTGAGTCTAGTTGAATCTCGTTTGAGACATGGTCGTGAGTTAAGTTCTCATTCTTTCTCTTTAGAGTGTATTCAATCTCAATTGATAAATAATTTTGGTTTGGATCATGTCAAGGCTGGTTTTGTTGATTGAGTACGCAACTGCTTCCCTTTTTCTAGCATGCATAGTTGTATATTGTAGGACTGCTTTGCTTGTTTTTTTTAGTTTACTTTAGCTTGTTCTGGCCCTTGTTTGTCCTTTCAGAATTGTGGCCTACTCAGATTTTCAATCTCTCTAAAGTCCTTTGAATTTTGGTCTTGTCAAAAGGTTTGATTTATTTTAAGTACGTGCATCTGTAGTATATGTTCTTACCTGCAATGCTTTGCTAAATTTGGGTAAGAGTGTCACTGAAACAGTGTGGCTATTACTTTAAAATCATATGGCTTTGATCTTTGTTCTTCATAAACTGTTTAGAATGTGTCTTTGCCATTAAATGTTTAGGACTTCGTATTTAGTTTACATGCGTAATGTATAATGCCTCATGCCAAGTTATAGATAGATTTCTCTTATTACATCCCTATATGCTCCCTTAAATTATTGTTTTTATGTGTATATGTATGTGTCTAGGAAAGTCGTCATGCCTAGATCTTTGATCATTCATATTAGGCTCATCTTTAATTTTTCATCCATGTTTTAGATTTCTCATTGTCAAGTTCTCTTGGCATTGCAAAAGTTTTAATTGTTTGCTTGTTGAGATATAGTTAGCTCATTTGCACATTATTAAAATATTCTGTCATATGGGCCTAACAGTGGCTTTTGGTTTTATTTTGGATCTTAAAATACTTAAGTCACTTTTATTTCAATTAAATTACGTTCATTTGTTTCCTTACTTCAAATAATAATTTTTATTCTTATTTTTCCTTTCTTTTGTTGTGTGAACCTTTTTCGAGTCCGTGGTGGACTCCTTCTCTCTTGCATCCTCGAGATGAGGCATAGAGGCTTAATTTTTCTCCATTGAGTCAACCCCTCTTTATGTGGATCGTGGGGAGGCAGATTTACAGGTTGAGGGAAGATTACAAGTTCCAGAAGTTCAAAAATGAGTTGTATATGTGTTATATACAGCCATATACAGCTTATATACGTCTCCAAATGAGGAAAAATGGGTTGTAGGGGTTGAAGGAGGTTGTATACATTTGGTTTACAACCCGATATACATCAAAATAGGTCAAAATACACCCCATATACAGTAATACACACTGGGTGTATACACAGCAATGCAGAAACAAAATGAGCTGGGATAGGCCCAAATAATGCAGCTGGCACAATATTAGGTTTAGGACAGGTTGGGTCAAAGACCAAAAAATTCTGATTTTTGCTTCTCTTTTATTATCATCCTTTATTACTATTTGTCTGTTTATATTAACACTAACCTTTTATTTGATTTGGTTTAATTTAATCAAATCTCCAAAAGATGAACTATATATGTTCTTTATGTTAGTTTATTTTAATAAAATTCCTTATTTTTATTGAATATCTTTAAAATGGTTTTCATACTTTAAATAACCAAATTGGTTTAAATTGTTATTTTAAAATGAATTTAATAAATTCTAATAAATCTAATTTTGTTAAAATCTTAATCACTTGCAGTTTAACTCAAATATTTCAATTTAGGTCCCTTTTTCTTGAAAAAATAAAAATGTTCTTTATTTAATTATTTTCTCAAAAATTAATCGAATATTGTAAAATATTATTATTTTATTTTAAATCATTTTCCTAAAAATAGTCAAAAATATTTAATCAAGTCATAGGATAACCGCATGTTAACGGGCACTTCAAATGCTTTAAAAACCTTCTTGAAGTGTAATTGAGAACCTCGTATCCTTTTTCTCTAAAAATTTTAAAGACTTAATCTGTTAGAATCTTTTTAAATTAAGTTTTTTTAATTACTTTAAAAAATTAAGTAGAGACTCTTTTCTAAGTATTTTTCTCAAATTGTTTTATACTTAGAACATTTCAAAAAGTGATTTTTCTAAAGATAGTAAAATTACAGCATAACAATGGGCATGAAAACTCAACTCAAGGACCTTCATGGGTAACATGTAGTAGTCCCATAATTAGGAATATAAACTCAAAAGGATTAGGAACTCAATACTCAAGAACTTAAAACTTGAAGATACTACTCCTCTCAAAGATACTCAAATTATGGAGTTCATGCGGAATTTATGGGCATGAACGACTCGACTCAAGGGTCTAAGTAACAATATAGAACTCATGTGTATGACTCTTTTCATTCTCATACTTATTTCCTCAAAACTTAGCTCAAGTCGATGGTTGATCTCAAGGGATTCACAACTTAACTTAAAGACTTTCTTGAACTCTAATCTTAACTCTTTCTTGATTTTGAATTTGAATTATGAATTTAAGACTTATGATTCATGATATGAAGGATCTCGTAATGATTAAATGTAGTTTAGAGTAGTTAGAATCAAAAGGGAGTAAAGGTACACTTTAAAAGAACTTAGACGGAGCAAACGACGGAAAAAGGTTAGGGATAGGTGACCCTGGCGCGAGGCGCCAACCCCTAAACTTCAGAGAATTAAATAGGGCACAGTGCTGGTGCGCCGCCCCAGCCCCTCCCCAGAACATTTCCACGGATTTTCTTCTTCAATTTTTGGCCCTAATTCGCGTAGAATCAAATGGTTTCTTTCCAACTCACTTAGATTCGAATACCCAACATAAGTACACAAAAATCTACTCAAAAACAACCCTCAAACTCCTAACATTCATCTCAAGAACTCATCAAACTAATCACTAACGATTTAAGAACGAAACTCAAGAAACTCATCAAGAACTCAAATCATTCAACCTCAAGAATGAAATTACGGATTTAAAATCACATGATTGGCGTGTGGGTGAACGAATCCAACACTATGAGAGCTTACATACCTCTTTAGGATTTAATCATTGGCGAAAACCCCTCGAAGATTGCAAGAATCTTGATCGTTCCTCTTTTTCTCCACTTTTCCTCTTCTTGAACTCCTCTCAAAACCTTAAGTGTAATTTAGGAATAACTAAAACTGATTCCAATTAGTTTAGACCCCTAAAAGGTTAACAAAAACAAGCTAGGCTAGTGGGGTAAGGAAAGACCAAAATACCACTCATTAATTCGGGTAACTTTCTTTAATTGGACAGGCTGAACTCAAACGAGCATATCTCCCTCATTCAAACTCGAAATTTAGAAAACTTGGTGGCGTTGGAAAGAGGACTTAGAGATCTATCATTTGATATCTTCTGGGTCTCCTAACTCATCCTGTGTTAAAAGTTATGATCGTTTGAAATTGACCCAAAACTTAAAAGAGCTTAGGAAGGACTTGAATGAGTTCTCTTTAATTATTTTTGGAACTCAAGGTGTTATATCTAGTAACCTTAACACTTAAGAAAATTTAAATTTCTCGGTAAATTCTCACACACTACGAAGAATGGTTCGAGTCTTAGCTCGAAAATATTTGGGGTGTTACAGTCGGCCACGTTCAGGGTGTAGACTCAGATCGTGACAAATTCAAAATTCAATAAAATTCAATACGAACTATATATATATATATATATAAATATTACCTTGATACGAACCATAAATAAAAGTATTATGTTTCCCTTGTGTATCTGAAAATCAAATATGAAGAAAAGATTACTACTGGAAAAAAAAAAAAAAAAGCAATTAGTTACACCCTGTCCCTATTGGTAAGATAGGATTTTTTAATAACATATTGCTAATTTATCACTAAATAAAATTATCAACATTTTTTATTTAGCAATGAAATTTATACGTGGATGAAAATTACTACTAATATTTAGTAAATTAAAGGAAATGTAAATAGTGTTTGGATAGAAGTTGTTAGCGTCAATGACATTATTCTCAACCACCTCAACTCACTTGGTCATATTATCCTAGTGGCTTTTTAAATTTAATTTGGACTAATTTGTAGTATAATACTATATAAGCAAAATGTGCTTGAAATATAATTGTATATGTTGGATTAGGTTACTGATTATAATAAGTTATGCTAGGCAAGATAATGATTTATTAGGGTAAATAGAAATATTTCTGTTTCAAGAAAATATTTTTCTTCCTACGACAATACATGGATCTAAAATATAGCTTTATGCATTCAATATATAATGTTTCCACTATTGAACGTATTATATATATAAATTATACACTTTTTTAGCTTACGTGGCATCCAAACATCTCCCACACGCATTAACTATGTGGAGTCACGGAGTGAGCCACGTAAGCCAAAGGTGAATAAAATTACAAAAAAAAAAAAAAGAGTTTAGATGGTAATAGGACCTTAGTTTAGTTGTGTCTCTAGAATTTCAATCATAATCTAGAGGGTACTTATGCCTTATCCCACTCATTTGTAAATGCATGAAATGTAGACATAATTTGATTATTATTTCCCTTCACATTTCTAGTGAAATTCATGGAAAGAGGAGGAGAAAAGGTGTTAAAATGTTGACTCAAATAGATAGTGTGGTTGCTTGACTATTTTTTTTTTCTTTAGAGTCAACTTTGCATGGACTTTGAATTCGAGGTCAATAATGAAAAGGTTGTTAAATCTTTAAAATGTTTTTCTAAAAAAAATTATAGTCGAAAGTTTTATAGTCTATTACAAATTTATCCTAGTTGTACAATCTTTTCTATATAAGATTGGTGAAATAACACAAAAGATCTATAAAGGGAAAAATGTCTGAAATATATTTGAACTTTGGCCGAAATTGCTCTTACGATATCGAACTTTGGAAAGGACCTTTTACCCCCCCTGCACTATTTAATACTGTATTTTAAAGGTATATATGTGTCCACATGGACATCATAAATATTGCATAATTATAAATAGTAATGTGTCCACGTGGGCACATATATACCTTTAAAATATACTATTAAATAGTGCAAGGGGGTAAAAGGTCATCCATAAAGTTTGATATCATAACAACAATTTCGACTAAAATTGAAGTATTTTTCAGACCTTTTTCCCATCTATAAATAAAACGCATTAGATCTTGGAGGAGCTATTTTTCCTATCAAAAATAATATAGGTGGATATATAAAAAATAATATTTCCTAGTTGTATTGTTTTTATCATGAAACCGTTCTAGGAAATATGATGTATATAAATTGTATAGATGTTTTATGGATATTTTTGTATAATTGGATGAGGATCCTTCGTGGATATTCAATAAAGTTAAAATGAGATAAATGTCTTTCTAATAAGACACTTTATGTGGTCTCATACAATTAAACAAACAAACAACTTGATCAAATTTTATCAACATGACCTTTACAATATTTAGAAGCAAAATAAATAAGAAAACAATTCATATTTTGGGTTAAAGATAAATTCTAATATGTTTGATAAAGTGAATGATATCAATAAATTTCTATATTTTGAAGTTGCTAGGGACCATTTTGTTGTCACTTACCACTCATTTGTAAGTGCATGTAATGTGGACACAATTATGATTCTCTTTTCTTCACATTTCTAGTGAAATTCTTGGAAAGAGTAAGGAAGAAGGTGTTAAAATGTTAAGACTCAAATAGACTGTGGTTGCTTGACCCTATTTTATTTTTTTCCTTTAGTCATATCTTCTATTCAACTTTACATGGACTTTGAAGTCAGGGTCAATAATGGAAAGATTGTTAAACCTTCGAAACTTTTCTTTAATTTATAATCAAGTTTCGTAGTCTATTACAAATTTTATTTTAGTTGTATGTTTTTTTTTTTATACGAGATTGGTAAAATAACAGAAGAGATCTGTAACTAAAACATACATTAGATTTTTGCAGTGGGCTAATGTTATAATTGGAGGAGGATGTTTAAGTTTCTTTGTATATTTTGTAACAGTGGGCTAAGTTGTTAAATCCCGAAAACTTTTCTTCAATTCATATATAATTGAAGTTTTGTAATCGATTACAAATGTTATTTTAATTATATGTTCATTTTCAAAAAATATCAATAAATAATACACAAGAAATTATCGACTATTGATGGATATATTTGACAAATTATGCTTGTGTTCGTTCGTGAAACATTTTTTTTTTTTAAATCTTCGTGAATATTCAATAAAGTTAAAACTGAGATAAATGTACTTGCAACAAGACACTATTTGGTCTCATACAATTAAACAAACACTAACTTGCACAAATTTTAACATGACTAGTACAATATTGAAAAGGAAATTAAACAAGAAAGCTATTTGTAAATGCATATATGTAATAGACATAATTATTTTGATTTATTTTCCTTCACATTTCTAGTGAAATTCTTGGAAAGAGAAGGGAAAAAGGTGTTAAAATGTTAACTCTAAATAGATAGTGTGGTTGCTTGACCAAAATTAATCTTCCAACAACAACCATTTTAGTTTTTTCCTAGCAACCCCCTCTGACATATTTGTTTACCAACCATCATTTGTTCCTCTCTATTTATACTCACAACATATCCCATCAACCACAACAACAACAAAAAAAAGTTTTATAAGTTCTCACCAACAAACTCTAGCCATTTTCTCTTCACTAAATTTTTCCATTACAAATCTAACCATTTTCTTGATCTAATGGCATCAATTGCACAAAATGGACATGCTAATGGAGAAGTTTTAGCCATAGATTTATGCAAGAAATCAATTCATGTTCATGATCCACTGAATTGGGAAATGGCTGCTGATTCATTAAGAGGGAGTCATTTGGATGAAGTGAAAAAGATGGTGGATGAATTTAGAAAGCCAATTGTCAAACTTGGGGGTGAAACTTTGACTGTTGCACAAGTTGCATCCATTGCAAATGTTGATAACAAAAGTAATGGGGTCAAAGTGAAACTTTCTGAAAGTGCAAGGGCTGGTGTGAAAGCTAGTAGTGATTGGGTTATGGATAGTATGAGTAAAGGTACAGATAGTTATGGTGTTACTACTGGATTTGGTGCAACATCTCATAGAAGAACAAAAAATGGTGGTGCCCTTCAAAAGGAACTTATTAGGTAAACTTTTTTTATATATACACTTGATAACGTAAAGAATTTTTATATTTTTCATATATATATATAGCTTATCGATTACCTTGAGTGGTCCATCTCAGGTAATAGACATCACATGCTCTATTGAAAAAGTTTTTTTTTTAATTTTCTTTTGAAGATGAAATATGTTATTTGTTTTCTATTTATAACATTCTAAACCATAATTGATTATAAATTAGATGTAAGCATGCTAAGTAACAAATTTGGTTAATTGCATTATCTAAAATTAAAAACAACACATGTTTAAATTTAATTATAGTTGGTAGTCCGATGACGGAGGCGAGATGTACAGTTAAAAATGTCAACACATGTGTAACAAATTTGGACTTTTTATGTATAGTGTGATATAACGCAAAGGGGTTTCGGATGAACTCTCTCCGCCCCCTAATTGGTAAAATTCAGTTCAAAATCTAATGTTGATGACACTAATTTTGCAGGTTCTTGAATGCTGGAGTTTTTGGGAATGGAACAGAATCATCTCATACATTGCCACATTCAGCAACAAGGGCAGCTATGCTTGTTAGGATCAACACTTTGCTTCAAGGCTACTCTGGCATTAGATTTGAAATCTTGGAAGCAATCACTAAGTTGATCAACACCAACATTACCCCGTGTTTGCCCCTCCGTGGCACGATCACTGCATCGGGTGATCTTGTCCCTTTGTCCTACATTGCTGGTTTGCTCACTGGCAGACCTAACTCCAAGGCTGTTGGACCCAATGGTGAGAAACTTAATGCTGAGGAAGCTTTCCGCGTGGCTGGTGTTAGTGGTGGATTTTTCGAGTTGCAGCCTAAGGAAGGACTTGCACTTGTGAATGGTACAGCAGTTGGTTCTGCTATGGCATCGATTGTCCTGTTTGATTCCAACATTCTTGCTGTTATGTCTGAAGTTTTATCAGCAATTTTCTCTGAAGTGATGAACGGAAAGCCAGAATTCACTGACTATTTGACACACAAGTTGAAGCATCATCCTGGTCAGATTGAGGCTGCTGCTATTATGGAACACATTTTGGATGGCAGCTCTTATGTCAAGGCAGCTCAAAAGCTCCATGAAGTGGATCCTCTTCAAAAACCAAAGCAAGATCGTTATGCTCTCCGAACATCACCACAATGGCTTGGCCCTCAAATTGAAGTCATCCGCGCAGCAACTAAGATGATCGAGAGGGAGATTAACTCAGTGAACGACAATCCATTGATCGATGTATCAAGAAACAAGGCCTTGCACGGTGGCAACTTCCAGGGCACCCCTATTGGTGTCTCCATGGATAATACAAGATTGGCCCTTGCATCAATTGGAAAATTGATGTTTGCCCAATTCTCGGAGCTTGTCAACGACTATTACAACAATGGTTTGCCATCTAATCTCACAGCAGGAAGGAATCCAAGCTTGGACTATGGTTTCAAGGGAGCTGAAATCGCGATGGCTTCTTACTGCTCGGAACTTCAATTCTTGGCAAATCCAGTGACTAACCACGTCCAAAGTGCCGAGCAACACAACCAAGATGTGAATTCCTTGGGCTTAATCTCAGCAAGGAAAACAGCTGAGGCTGTCGACATCTTGAAGCTAATGTCATCAACCTATCTTGTGGCTCTTTGCCAAGCTATAGACTTGAGGCATTTGGAGGAAAACTTGAAGAATGTTGTCAAGAACACTGTTAGCCAAGTAGCCAAAAAGACTTTGACAATGGGTGCTAATGGTGAACTCCATCCAGCAAGATTCTGCGAGAAGGAATTGCTACGAGTCGTGGACAGGGAATACTTGTTTACCTATGCTGATGACCCCTGCAGCTCCACCTACCCTTTGATGCAGAAGCTGAGACAAGTCCTTGTTGATCATGCAATGAGGAATAGTGAAAGTGAGACGAATGTCAACAGCTCAATCTTCCAAAAGGTTGGAGCTTTCGAGGACGAATTAAATGTTGTGTTGCCTAAAGAAGTTGAGAGTGCAAGAGCTGTTGTTGAAAGTGGCAATCCTTCAATTCCTAACAGGATCACAGAATGCAGATCATATCCATTATACAGGTTTGTAAGGAAAGAAGTTGGAACAGAACTGTTGACAGGTGAAAAAGTTCGATCACCTGGTGAGGAGATTGATAAGGTGTTCACAGCATTTTGCAATGGTCAAATCATTGATCCATTGTTGGAATGTCTCAAGAGCTGGAATGGTGCTCCTCTTCCAATCTGCTAGGTGTTTGTCAAGTGCTATTTTCCAAATTCATTTTGTACCTTATGGTGAATTACTAGATATGTTTTGAACTTAAATCATTTTCTTTTCTTTGGGGCTGTTTGTAGAATTGAGAATCAGACCTTGTGAATATTCTCTTATTTCTTGTCACAAGTTAGCATACTACATGACATAAAAGAAGCTGTTATATGATTCCAAAATTTTATGTTCATTCAATTTCTACACCTTTACAGGTCATAATTCATATCTTGTGTTTGTGATGCTACTTCATTTTTGCTAAGAACAAACAACTAAAAAATTGATATATTTATTAAATTTGAGCGGAATGGCCTAGGAGGCTCGTGTACACTCTCAACTAAAACTCAATATTTTAAACCCTTTTATAGCCCGGTCATCTCAGGTGGCATATATTGACCAAAGTGTGTGATACATAGTTGAAGTTTTGTAATCAATTACAAATGTTATTTTTAATTATATGATCATTTTCATAAATGATTAATAATAATTAAAAAAAAACATTGTAATTATATGATCATTTTCATAAATGATTAATAATAATTAAAAAAAAACATTGTAATTATATGATCATTTTCATAAAAGATTAATAAAAAAAAACACAAGAGATCATTGACTATTGATGGATACATTTGACAAAAATGTTCATCGGTGGACATTTGATGAAGTTGAAACTAGAGATAAATGTGCTTGCAATAAAACAATTTACTTGGTCCCATACAATTAAACAAACTCCAAGTTGTTCATATTAACATGAAGCGTACAATATCGAATAGCAAATTAAACAAAAATGCTATTGTAAATATTAAAATTTTATGGGACTCTATAATACGTGTTTAATTTGAGTTGGAACTCTATAAGATGTGTTTAATTTTCAATTACGGTTCTTGAGGGTTACTCAACCCTAAATCCTAGTTTATGCCTATGTAAAGGGTATTATATTCTCTTGAAAAGTTATCTCAAAATATCTCATAAACTCTTAGGTATTTATAACAATCAAGATCCTGAATATTCTACAAATTCATAGGATATTCACAAAGAAATCAAAATATGTCAGACTCTTTTTGATAATCAAATACTCAAGAAGATTCACAAATCCTTTGTTCGAGAAATATGTCGCTAACATCCCTCGAATAACGGAGAAATCCAAATCATCCTAGTTTGAGAAATACGCCACTAACCGCCCTCGAAGCACGAAGAAAATTAAGAGAGACTAATCAAGAGAAACAGAGTTGTATCCATATTATTTTAATAAAATATATTTATTTCTTCATATTTTTTACTATTGCAATTTATTTTCAATCACTTTAAAATTTATTACAAACAACTATTTTTTGGGTGGCGGAGGAAGCACTGGTCAATAGTACGGAGGAACCATGGCGGGTTCTCCCCGACCTCGTGACCTACCAAAGGGTTGTGACTTGTGATGAATACTTATTTTCTTCTTAAATAATTGAATTTTATTCTTATTTACCTTTCATTTTTTAGGTTAAAAACAAATTCTAATACGTTTGGTGAAATGAATGGTATCAACAAGCTAAGTTTCTATTTTACCATTTTGTGGTCACATACCACTCGTTTGTAAATACATGTAATGTGGAAATTATTCTTCTATTCAACTATACGTGGACTTTGAAAGTCAAGGGTACAATAATGGATTAAGGTTGTTGATATTTTAAATTTTTTTCTTTAATCTATTGTCGAAGTATCGCGTAGTTCATTGCAAAATTTGTTTCTAGCAGTATGATCCTTTTAATAGGAGATCGATAGAAAATAACACATAAAACTTATAAATAAAATAGAGAAAAGGGTTTGATATACCTCTCAACTTTACCAATTAGAGTTGATATACCCCTCGTTATGAAAGTGACTCATACTTAGAGTTGTCAAAAAGGGTCGGCCCAGCCTCACCCGGCTCAAACCTCGCAGGCCAAGGAATTTGAAGGGCTAGGGCCGACCGACCCTTCATTTGTAAGGGCCTGAAAATGCCCAACCCAACCCAAGAAGGGCCGAGGGTTGGGGAGGGTTGGGGAGGACTGGCCCTTCTTTTCTTTTTCTTTTTTTCTTTTCAAACTTCAAATTCTATAAGATCAAGAAAATGAGAAGATTTTCAAATCAAATATGGCAAATAATGGTGTTGTTTTAATAATACTAACAAAAAAATATAGTTTAATTAGCATTATCTAGATACTAGATATGCGAGGTGTGATGCATCACAGATACGCGAGCGACATAATAGAGTGGCAGGCGATATGGGAGGGAGGCTAGGGCGTGGAATTTGTCTGTGTATCCTAGATACATGTGAATCCACTAGGATAGAGTGTATCTAGAATAAATTAACCTAATTTTGAGTCCATGTATCCCGAGATACATGTATTTGGACGTACCAAAATTTAGTAAGATTCATAATATTACAACATAGCGTGCATTTAAGTAATTAGTTCATATACTAGTGAGATTGTTGTAAATTACTCTCAAATAAATAGTTTTGACTCATGGGCCGATCTCGACCCGGCTACGATCAAGCCTCAAGCGATTTATATGGGTCGGGCTTATAAGTCCTAGTTTTAAATGGGCTTGAAAAATTATATCCCAACTTTACCCCAATAACGGGATGGGTTGGGCCAGCCCCATGGGCTAAGCCCATTTTGACGGCTCTAGCTACACCTACTACTATACAAATGACACACAAATATCATTTTCCTCTAACGGAAGAGGAAAATTAAGTTGCATTTAAAAAAATTTTAAGAAAAATATAATCCATATGGGGGTATATTTGATCCTTCTCACACGTATTTATTTTTTTGACTTTTTTGTTTCGACGACTAATTTAAATTTATTATTTTGATGGTCAAATTTATTTATGTTTCACTAATTTTCTTGTAAAATTCATTACAGGGGCCCATTTATTTTACAAATACAAAAACTAAATTACAATATAGCCAAAAAATAGTTTTAAATTATAATATAGCCACAAAAAAATTAGTTCTAATTTTTTTTTTCTTTACACTAAAGAATGAAAGAAAAAATAAAATAAGAATAAGAAACTCAAATATTGATAATCAAAGAAGTAAAAAATAATAATTTATGTATGAAAAAGATTAAAATATATCTTGAACTTTGCTAAACAGATCATATAACCCCTACATGAATTGTAAAAAATTTAAAAGTCAAAAATATAAATTTAAAACTAATATTTTTACTTCTATAAAATAAAAAATATATATAAACTCATTTTATAATGGTAGAAGTATCAAACATCTACTATCCACAAATAGCTGGTCATAAGAGTTGTTGTCAAGGTCTTGTTCTGTTTTCACCTTCATATATTCATCTCATTTGCTTCATTTAATTCATCAATAAATTAAAGCAGTTTCGCCTAATTCGATAACCACAATCAATATAGTATTGATCTTAGGGTTATCTGGTCAACTGACATGTTTGCCCATCTCCTTCAATTTAATTGATTTCTCCTTAGTATTTATTCGTTTTAATTTATTTATCTTATTTTTCTTTTTATATGTTATGTATTTATAAAAGATAGTACTAAAATTTAATTTAAAATATTAAAAATTTGGTTAACTCTCGAATTTTTTTATGGCAGCAATTACTAAAAGCAGCAGGATATATTATATTCAAAATAGATCGATATGGTACATTATATCTTACACAGAGCTTATTAAACTATATGACTCTGAACATAAAACAACGCTCCATTAGGCAATGATACTAGTCTTATTTTCTGCATCCTGCTACCATGCATAAGTTACCTCATAAATCTTACTGCACCCTGCAACATTAAAAAAGAACCCAAAAATAAATAAATTAGGAGCATACTCCTTCCGTCCAACAATACTTGTCCACTTTATTAAAAATAGATGTCCAACAACACTTGTCCACTATATTAAAAATAGATGTCCATACTTGTCCACTTTATGAAAATATGGATAATTTTACACTTAATTCATAATTTACCCTTATCATTAATTATAGTCATTTCTCTATTACATTTTTCAAGACATTGTATTTATTATATTCAAAGGGTGATATAGTGAATGTATGTGTGTATATATGTATATATATATATATACACACCACAACAATATACATATACTCTTATAGTATCATTGTTTAGAAATTACTCATTAGTCAATGACACTATAAGAGTATATGTATATTGTTGTGGTGTATATATATATATTGTTTAGTATCAAGTTAAGTGAAATTATCAGTCTTAATGATACAAATACAGTATATGATACTTATTTAGTATCAGTTAAGCAAAAATATCAATCTTAATGTATCAGTTAAGCGAAAATTATCAGCCTTAATGTGGAGTGTACGAGCTGCAATTATTTATGAGAAAATGAGTATTTCAGGAATTACTTTGGGTTTGAGTATGAACTTGTAATTTCTTTTGATTTTATGGCTCATTTATGTAGTTTCCCCTATATTTAAACATTTTCAAATAGTTCAAGGGTAATTTTGCCCCTTTTTTTTTTTTTTTTTTAATATTGTGGTCTTAAATTAAAGATATATTGAATGTATTAAAATGTCATTTTATCTGTCGGTCTTAAGCATTTTATGTAAAAAAAAGAAAAGAAGAAGTACATACGTGGAGCAGTCAATGGAAGGGCTAATTTTATAGGGAATATTGACACCACATTTGGTAGGGAGAGTAGCAGCAAGATCGAGGTTGATGTCGCTGATGGTTGCAGCAGTAGATTTAATACAATTACAAGCCGCTTGTAGTCGTAGCTTCGCCATTGAGGGTTTTAATTCCACTACAGCATGATGTTGGAAGAACACCACCTTCCCTCACGTATTCAATGCATGGAGTTAGCCTCTCAACAACCTGCCCACAAGAGATGATTGCTTTTGCATTGGGAGTAAACATCACACCTACTGCTGCAATGAGCATAACCACAAACAATGCTACCTTCACCATTTTTGGACTATAAAAGTGTACTTTGTTATTTTGTTTGGTGTGTATATATGATAAAAGTTGTGAAAGAGCTCTTTATATAGAGTTTGTAACTAAGTACACCATCTGTTTCTATTTATATGTCATCATTTTAGATTTTTACGTCGTTTAAGAAACTATGTATGTTTACTATTGTAACTTTATTTAGTGAGCTCAGGCTTCCCGCCAAATGTTACAGACTCTAATCTAGCCAAAACACGAAATTAAGGGCGATCAAGGGGGATGTTGGCGAACCGCTGAGCGGTTTAGCGAGCTCGACCCAGCTCGCCGAATTGCCCAACGTGCCAAACTTTCAACCCCATTTCCCAAATTCAAGCCCGCAGACCCCAAAAACAAAATCAAACTACACACTTATGCAATTAAGCCCAGACCCATTCGACCCATGCCACCGGGGTACTCAGACTTCCCCCGGTTTGGCCAAAATTGACCATTTGACGACTTTTGCCCTTAAGATTGACGTCAAACACTCCATCAGTGGGCAAAATATGTCATTTATCACAATTGGGGTTACTCAAACTTCACCCAACTAGACCCAACAACAATTTATCGCAACCCAATAATTTATGATTAATTTTAAAGCACAAAACTCGGGAAATCAACAATTTAAGCAATTAAGCACAATTACAAAACTATGATAGGAAAACTAGCATAACACTAAGATTTTAGTACAGGCCCAACACACAACAACAAGTTATAAACAAGTGCATTCGAATTCAACTGTTATTCAAGAGTTTGGGGTTCGGAAAACCAATCTTTATGCCGAAATAAGAGTTTGAAACGCTAGGCGACAATGAAATCCAAATCCGAGCACGATATCAAGAGCAGAAAGTGATAAAAATGCAAAAGTATAGAAAATCTAGAGTGCGGGTGAGATTGTACGAGGCTAAAAATGAGAGAATATGAAAGATTTTGAATTTTAAACCTTTGGCCTTTTAAAACCTTTCAGTTCGCGGCCCATTTGGCGGTATTAGTCATCCTCGCCGAGTTTTACAGGACCTCCTGTTAATTTGGGGGTCCAAACGGCAGACAAAATCGAGCTTGCCGACCTATTTTTCGGCGAGTCACTGATTTGTCCTTAGAGTTGCCGAGTTTTACAGACTCCCACCTGAAATTTTGGTAAGTCCAACGGCGGTCCAAGTCGGTGTCATCGATCTCTTCGGCGAGTCGCCGACTGGACTCTTAGATCACCAACCTGCACTTTTTAAACACATTTCACTTTACAACCTGCACAATCAACACTTGTTATTCCAAAAACAAACACAAAGCATTAAAAACTTGGGTTGTCTCTCAAGAAGCGTCTTAGTTAACGTCGTGGCACGATGCAAGTACCCATGCAAGTTTCATTCTTGGGGTTTACCATAGTAACACTAGGAAACTCCTCTTTGTGTCTTGAGTTGAGATGGTATGAAATCTGACCCATTTGGGTCTCCAATTGCGTAATCGAAATGGAATGAGAGGTCACCATCTGATTGAGGGTTGATACATTCTCTTTTATCTCTTTCAACACTATCATATCCTTTGACTTTATTGAGAATACGTAAGAGTATATCTTCTATTTGACCACCCTTATTATCCTTAGGTTTTTGGCACTCATGGGGGAACATACATATCCTCTTTCCCCCCTCTATTCCATCCTTGGTTACCACCTGGCCTTGAGTGGTTTGCACATTGACTTCCTTTTTGAGTTTCTAGGAAGTCTACTTCGTTTTTGTGCAGCACTTCGAATTCCTCGATATTTTTGGCCAAGATATCTACCTGGGACATTATTTTGGCCAAATTCTGGTCCCTATCTGGATCCTTGTTGATCTCGATCATGCGATCGAGGAGTAGGGATGTTGTTGCATAGGATTGCCACACTATACCCCTCAGAGAAAATTGATTAGCCAATCCTCTGTTCACAGAATAAAGACCCATATAGAAACATTCTAGCAACATCTTATCTAGGATTCCATGAGTTGGGCACTACAACAATAGTTTCTTAAACCTCAGCCACGTCTCATGGATTGGATCACCCTTCAAGCGCTTGAAATCTAGGATGTTATCCCTAAAAATCATTATCTTCGAAGGAAGGTGGCCCACTTGGCTACCATTACTCCCGTTGACGCTCATTTCCTCTGTTTTACACAAGCAACACAAAACCAAAACTAAAAGTAAGTAGATTCAACTATGACTAACAAGAATACAATTCAACTTCACCAAAAGAATTTCAAACAACACCACTCCCCGGCAGCGGAGCCATTTTGATTTGACGTTTCAAGCACACCTCATCCAATTCTAGGTGTTCAACGATCGTAAATCAGTATAAAACCCAACTAAATGAGTAGAGGTCGAATCCCACAGGGAGTGGTACGTGTTTCAGATTCAATTAGGAAGTATGAATGTGGTCTAATCAGCCATAGGAATAAAAATTATTGATTAAAAACATAATCAAGTAAAGGGCTGACACGAATGTCAGATGGGTTGTTTTGGTTTTAGTTATCAACTACAACAGTCACAAATAATAAGAATTAACAATAATGAGACGGAATCTTGGGATGTGATCGATTATGAGAAAATATAGAAATATGGGTAATTGCAACTATTAGTAAATATCTAGATATAAGTGAGTAGGCTGGACTATAAGGGAGGTAATTTTCTCTCGAATAATTACCCCGAATCAAGTGATTTCTCTCGAACATCAACGAGTATGCAAATTAAGAGTAACCCACACCTTAATCCATTCACTCTTTCGAGCTAAATGTGTGGGATTGAGTTTGGGATTTACTCTCTCCAGCTAAACCCAGATTAACCCAATACCCACAAACCATCAATCAAAACCCTTAGTTCTAAAACCTCTCTCTCGAGCAAGCCAAGAACACAAACATAGAACTGCATTTGCAACTACAATTGTTAAATTAAACCACAATTAATGATTAAACTCACTTTTAAATAGCATTTAAACTAACAATTATCAATACTCATAAGCTAAATCAGCCCATAATCACATGATCACACCCCAAGAATTGGGGTTTTAGCTAGACATTATAAAAAGGTAAAAATCATTACCAAATTGATTATCCTTCAACTAGGTAAGAGTGATTTCATCCTTACAATGCTCCAATTTGATGAATCTCAAAGACCCACTTCCAATTTCTCAAAAGTGAATTTCTTTAATCCTTCAAAGCTAAAGAAAACTCTAGAGAAAACTGTCTCCAGATGATAGAACTTGATAAAAATTATCTCAAATGTCAAAAAAATCGATTGATAATGCCAAAAGATACTAAACTAAATGTTGAGAAACGTATTTATAGTCGCCAAAAATAAGCTATGAAAGCCCATTTGGCGAAGTAAGTCGGCCTCGCCAAACCACTCGGCAAGCCTCCCTTTAGTCTCTTCCATTGCCCTTTCGCCTTGGCATTCATCATCCTCATGGTCTGTAACTTTGGGCGATCTATCTTGGCTTCACAGAATCACTCGGTGATCCGCCGACTGCTCCTTTTCGTCATCAACTTGGTTCTTTCCTTCAGAGCTTGGCACGCTGGAACTTTAGGCGGTGTAATAAGCCACTCGGCGATATGTCGAGTGCTCTTAGCGATCCTCAGTCTCGCCCATCTTCATTTCTTCAGCCTGTTTTGTTTCATTTTGCCTGTTAGTGTCCTTGTTTTGCTCCTCAATCCATATTCCTAAAAATCAAGAATTTAACATCAGTTATTGGCACAAATTAAGCATTTGAGGACACTAAATCTATATAAACAAAGCCCTAAATGAGTCTAAATCCAGGACTCATTAGTCTTTCAGTTTGATATTTATACATTATTAGATCCAGGAGCCACACTTCCCTTCGTGACTTCTTATGTTGCAATGAAATTTAATGTCAGTCCTGGAATCTTATTAGAACCTTTCTCAGTCTATATTCTTGTTGGTGAGTCAATTTTAGCTAAACGGGTATACGTAAATTGCCTAGTTTTTCTATTTCATAAAATTAGCTTAGTTGATCTAGTAGATTTAGACATGATTGATTTTGATATCATTTTTGGTATGAATTGGCTACATGCTTTTTATGCCTTAGTTGACTGTAAAACCAAAATTGTTGAATTTTTGTTTCTGAATGAACCATTCATTGAATAGAAGGATAGTACATCATTGCCTATAGGTCAGTTAATCTCGTGCCTTAAGGCAATAAGATGATTTTTAAGGATTATATATATCATCTAGTTCAAGTTGAGGATACATGTTCTGAAACCCTAACCCTTCAATTTGTTTCTGTAGTAAATGAATTCCTAGAAGTGTTTCTCGTAGATCTTTGCGGAATTTCTCCTGAAAGGGAGATTGACTTTGGAAAAGACATTCTTCTAGATACCCAGCCTATGTCCATCCCTCCTTACGTAATTTCTCTAGCTGGAGTTGAAAGATCAGTTAAAGGACCTTCTAGATAAAGGTTTCATCAGACTCAACATTTTTCCATGGGTGCTCTAATTTTGTTCGTGTGCATGAAAGATGGTTCTCTCAAAATATGCATTGATTACCCTCAATTGAACAAGGTCACAATAAATAATAAGCATTTCATCCTTAGGATTAATTAATTGTTTGATCAGTTTTAGGTTCCATTTTCTTTTAAAGATAAACCTCAAATTAGATCATCAGCTCAGAGTTAGAGAATGTGACATTACAAAGACAACCTCCATGACTTGATATAGTCACTATGAATTTTTTATTATGTCTTTTGGAATAACGAATCCTCTTTCATGGATTTGATGAGAGGGTGTTCAAACAATATTTGAATATGTTTATCATTATCTTCATTTATGACATTTTCATCTATTCTGGGAGTTAGGATGAGTATGCAGGACATTTGAGGATTGTCTTGCAAATTCTTAAGGATCGTCTGTTGTTTTTTAAGCTCAGTAAGTGTAAATTTTGGTGTAAATTTTGGTTAAGATCTAGCATTCCTTGGCCATATAGTTTCGGCAGGGGGAATTCAAGTTGATTTTAAGAAGATCGAGGCAGTTAAGAATTGGCCTAGACCTCTTTCTCCTTCAGATATTAGAAGTTTCTTGGATTTAGCTGGTTACTCTAGACGATTTATCGAAGGATTTTATTTTATTGCATCTCCTTTGACTATTTTGACTCAGAAGAAGGTAAAATTTTAGTGGTATCAGGATTATGAAAAGAGTTATCAGAAGTTGAAGACTCTACTTACTTCAGCCCCAGTTTTAACGCTACCCAAAGGTTCAAATGGTTTTGTGGTATATCGTGATAGTTCCAGAATTGGTCTTGACTGTGTATTGATGCAACATGGTAGGGTCATAACAAATGCTTCTAGAAAACTCAAGGTTAATGAAGAGAATCACACAATTCACGATCTAGGGTAGGCAACGGTGGTGTTTGACTTAAAGATTTGGAGGCACTATCTTAATGATGTTCATGTGGATGAGTTCACCGATCATAAGAGTCTTCAGTATGTATTTAAGAAGAAGGATTTGAATCTTTGCTAGAGAGATGGCTTGATATGTGGAAGGTTCATGACATGAGTATCTTTTACCATCCGGGTAAGGTGAATGTAGTTGAAGATGTTCTTAGTAGGTTGTCCATGAATAGTGTTGCTCATATTAAGGATGAGAAAAAGGAATTAGTTTGTGATGTTCACATAATTGCTCGCTTGGGAGTTCGTCTGGTAGATTCAAAGGATGGTGGAACTATATTTTAAAATGGATCAAAATCATATCTGGTGATGGATCTTAAGGTAAAGCAAGGTGATGAATCGACTTTGGTTGAGTTGAAGAAAATGTTTTTCGAAAAAGCTATCAAGACGTTGGAATTTGGGTGGGATTGAAACTATTTTGTATTATTTAAGACTTTTAGATTTCGGCGCCAAAAGGGCAACAAAATTGATCAAAAATTCTAATAGGGCAAGCAATTTGAATATGAAACCAAAAGGGCAAAAATGCAAGGGCTGGCGTACCTTTCCTTTGATGTCGTGAACGACGTTAACTGATGAAGGAAGGCACATGATGGCTTGTACCTTACAAGGCACATTAAAAAATGGCGGATGATATAATTTGCGCAAATTAAAATAACTATAACATTTTGTTTGGATGGTTGTTACTTATTATTTCATAATATATCGTATTAAATCAGTCATTACATAAAATGAACCTTTTCATCATTTTTAAACGATAGATTTAAATGATACGATATAATATAATTTAAATAAAAATCAAAACAAACATTGTATTTATACTAACAATACAATACAATCATCCAAATAAGGTGTAAATTACAAGAATGAAATTGGAAAAATGTTAAAATAACTATAAAAAGAATGAAAAAGAAATATTAAAATAACTAAAAAATAAAAATAATTAGATAAAAAAAGGAAATGTCAGCCGTCTTTTTTAAGGTATGTCAACCATTTTTTAAAGATAAGGCACAAGCCATCATGTGTCTTATAAGGCCTAATACATGAAGTTATGTGCCTTTCTTCACATCAAGGGAAAGGCACCTGGGTCCCTGCATCTTTGCCCCTTGAGTTTATCCCCAAATTGTTTGTCCTTTTGAAATTTTTGATCAATTTTATGCCTTTTTAACTTGACTCGGACTTTTATCATGTTAGATTGACAAATTTTGTACTTCAAATAAATATTATAAAGAGTATTTCTTCTATCAATATCTCAAAACTTACGTCTATTTATCAAATTATGTTTTAAAAGTGATCTTTTAGCCGAAAGACTCAAGTTAATTACTAGTTTCTACTTGAGATGTTCAACTTTTCATATAACACCTCAGACTTAGCAGACCTGACCAGCGGGAAAATGGTGAACCACGGAGGGGTTCACACACCGTGAAAGGAACCACGGTCCGTCAACCTGCTCGTGGTTCACACCAAGCCCAAAAGTGGTGGACCACAGAGCCTTTCACATGTTGTGGACCACCACACGAACCGTGGGAAGGCTAATGAAAGCAAGTCAGAACCTCCCGAGCTCAGGCATCAAACCACAGAGCCCTTCACGGGCTGTGGTCTTTATGATAAACCGTGGGAGGGACTGTAGTCCTGTGCCAGCAGACCCCCATCCCTGAGTAAAGAACCACGGGGACCTCCACGGTCCGTAGTCCTTCACACGATCCGTGAAGTGGACAGTGGGTGGGGTGCCAGAAACCAGTAGACAATGGAAAGCAACCACGACC
The DNA here is from genome assembly GCA_029582685.1 of Solanum piurae. Taxonomy (NCBI): domain Eukaryota; kingdom Viridiplantae; phylum Streptophyta; class Magnoliopsida; order Solanales; family Solanaceae; genus Solanum; species Solanum piurae. The sequence continues at coordinate 4,442 of JAJOOO010004880.1, read as the reverse complement.
CACTTGACGGGTCGTGGTCCCAACGACGGACCATCAGTGGCGTTGTGGTCGGCCTTCGTCAGATTTTAAGTTGGAGTCATTTTAGTTTTTTCCCCTATGCATTGGAAAATTAAACTACGTCGTTTAACCCCTAAACTACATCGTTTTACTCAGTTTAAGCCTAGTGATTTAGTCAGAATTTACCCAGAATTATTATTCTCCCAAAATCATCAAACTTACAGGCAAAAAGGAAACAAAAGAAGCGACAGCCTCTCAAGAACTAGCAGAAGGATTTCTTCAGTTCCAGCCTCAAAATCGAAGGATTTCTCCGTGAATTTCGTCACCAGGTATGTGGGATTTCACTAGTGGATTCATTTCATCCAGTAGGCCCTTAGAATTCAGTCAGATTCTTTATTTTCTATATCTTATTCAGACCTAGGGTTTCTAAAACCTTGGATAAATGTCGTGATTTAACTGTTTTAGTATTCGTAATCGAATTATCATGTTTTCTTGGAAAGTTTGCTTAGTTCCTTGCATGAAATTCACAACCCTAGTTGTGTAGATTCACTTAGTTCATGAATTACACTTGCTAGGTTAGTCAAACAGATATACATGCTCCAGTTTCGAACATTTCATTGTCAGTACCTAAATGTTGCATTCTCAGGTTTGCATGTCAGAATATTGAGCTAACCCGTCTTTCAGTTATGTTGTGTCATACAAATTTCCAGTTGGGAGTAGGCATAGCACGGAGTTGGACTAGGGTTCAGCATACCCTCATAGTCCCAGAACTACGTGCCCCCGTAGGTTTATAAGTCCCCTCTGTGGGCATCAAAATTAGTTCCTTGCATGAAACTCAGAACCCTAGTTGGGTAGATTCACTTAGTTCATGAATTACACTTGCTAGGTTAGTCAAACAGATATACATGCTCCAGTTTCGAACGTTTCATTGTCAGTACCTAAATGTTGCATTCTCAGGTCTGCATGTCAGAATATTGAGTTGTCCAGTCTTTCAGTTATGTTGTGTTATACATATTTCCAGTTGGGAGTAGGCATAGCACGGAGTTGGACTAGGGTTCAGCATACCCTCATAGTCCTAAAACTGCGTGCCCCCGTAGGTTTATAAGTCTTCTCTGTGGGCATCAAAATTAGTGATCACGCTAGTCATGCCTTTATACCCCTGACAATGTATATTGGGTCCTCTTGATGAGGCATATACATTGGACTTCGGGTTTAGCTCACATGGTTTTATGTCGGTTAATAGTAACTCCCACAGTTAGACTTTAGTGCATTTGACCATGTTTTCAGTTTATACCTCAGTATTCAGTCTCAGCATGCTTGTTCATGATTAAGACTTGGTCATTGTATTTAGCTCAGTTTCAGTTATATTTCAGTATCTATGTTTCTGTTCAGATTATGTTATTGCTCAGTTATATTTGTTCAGCTTATATATTTGTTTAGTTATATTCTATATCATGCATGCTCAGTACATTCCAAGTACTGACGCATACTCTGCACTACATCCTTTCATGATGTAGGTTCACATATTTAGCATCCATATCACGCATAGATCGGTTCCCGATCCCTTTTCAGCAGCTTCAGTGGTGAGTCCTCATACTTTGAGTACAATATACATGTTTTTCATATTTAGTCTTTCATTTCAATTTTCAGTTTTGCTAAAGTTAGCTGGGGGCATGTCCCATCAACTCTAGTTAGTTAGAGGCTTTCTCAGACATAATATTAGACTCAGCTCTAGCTTTTGAGTGAATGTTCAGTATCACTAAACGCATAGTATGTTTTTATATATTTAGATCTGTTTTAGGTACTTCCCACTTTCAGTCATCTACTGTTTTAGCTTCAGAATAGTATATGTATTTCTCATTATGTTACAGTATGCTTATCATATGTTAACCTCACGGTTAGCTTGGGGTCACTCGTGATCCTAGGTCCCGTGTTACGTCAAGGAGGTAGCCTTGGGGCGTGACAAACTTGGTATCAGAGCATTAGGTTCAAGAGTCCTAGGATGTCTGAAAGCCGCACTAAGTAAAGTCTCTTTCATGGGTGTGAAATGCACCACATCTAAAGAGAGAGAGGCTGGGAAATATTTGAAGAAACGTTTCACTGCCTTTGCTACTTTTATCGTGCGTGAGGTATGATCCAATTTCTCTGTTCTAATCCATTATTATGTGTTTCAGATCATGCCTTCTCATAGAGCTTACGCATGGAATGCTAATGCACACAATGCTAACGCAGTTCCTCTAGTCCCGGACCATGAAGTTTCGAATGCAGAATTTTGGAATGTGATCCAGCTCTTGGCTCAGAGTGTAGCCAATCAGAACAATCAGCAGTTCCCAGTTCCTACTACCACTAATGTTGGATCAGTTGCAGCTAGGGTTTGAGATTTTGTTCGGATGAATCCGCCTGAGTTTCTAGGGTCGCAGATTGGTTAAGACCCACATAACTTCATTGATGAGGTTAAGAAAATCCTTGGAGTGATGCAAGTGACTGGTAATGATAGGGTTGAATTGACATCCTACCATCTTAATTAAGGACGTGGTTCACATTTGGTTCACTCAATGGAAATAAAATAGGTGTGCGTATGCAGAACCTATGACTTGGGAGTGTTTTACTGGAGCTTTTCTAGACAGGTTCTTCCTGAGAGAGTTGAGAGAGGATAAAGCTCAGGAGTTTATGAATTTGAGACAACGTACAATGTCATTCCAATAGTACGGACTTAAGTTCACCCAGCTCTCCAGGTATGCTCCACACATGGTTGCCGATCCAAGGGTACAATGAGTAAGTTTCTATTTGGGGTATCCAACTTTGGGAAGACTGAGTGCAGGAATGCTATGTTGTTAGAGGCTATGAATATCTCTAGGCTTATGACTCATGCTCAGCAGGTTGAGGGAGATAATCTTAGGGAAATGGCTAAGGACAATAAGAAGGCCAGAACAGTCCAGAATAGGGAACTATGAATACTTTCATGAGAAATCGGGTGGTGGAAATCGCTCACAGTTTCAGCAGAGGTCTACAGCCCCAGCACCTTTATCAACTAGTGCTCCATCCCCCAGTTTTTGACAAGATCAGAAAGGTAGGGCACCAGGCTCTAAGTCTCAAGGGAGTACTTCAGGTAATAGGACTTTCCCCACTTGTCCAAAGTGTGGTAAGATCCATCTGGGTGAGTGTCTTGCATACAAGGAAGGATGTTTTAAGTGTGTTCAGCCCGGCCATAGGTTGAAGGATTGCCCTTCTGCCAGGGAGGGGCAAGGAGGTAACGACAATAGGGCTCAGTTTACAGCTCCAACAACACCAGAAGGTCGCCCAACTCAGCAAGGTACTTCATCTGGTACAGGTGGTAGTCAATGCCAGAATAGGTTGTATGTTCTCTAGGCTTGCCAGGACCAAGAAGATTATCCTAATATGGTCACTGGTACGCTACGAGTCTTTCATTTAGATGTTTAGGCATTGTTAGATCCAAGGGCTACTCTTTCTTTTGTAACTCCCTCTATAGCAGTACACTTCGGTGTCAGTCCAACAACTCTTTCAGAACCCTTCTCAGTCTCTACTCCAGTTGGTGACCCAATTATAGCTAGACGGGTATATAGATATTACCCTGTCACAATCTCTCAGAAAGTCACTTAAGCAGATCTTGTAATGTTAGAAATGGTAGATTTCGATATTATTCTAGGCATGGATTGGTTGCATTCCTGTTATGCCTCAGTCGATTGTAGAACTAGGATCGTTCGGTTTCAATTTCCAAATGAGTCAGTCTTAGAATGGAAGGGTAGTAGCTCAGTGCCTATAGGTTGAGTTATCTCTTACCTCAAGGCCAGAAAGATGATTTCCAAATGGTATATTTATCAATCTTATTCGGGTTAAGGATTCAAACTCCAAAACCCAACTCTTAAGTCAGTCCCAGTAGTAAATGAGTTTCCAGAAGTGTTTCCAGAAGATCTTCCCGGAGTTCCTCCCAAAAGGGAAATCGACTTCGGAATTGATCTCCTTCCTGACACCCAGCCCATTTTGATTCCTCCTTACATAATGGCTCCAGCTGAGCTTAAGGAATTGAAAGAACAACTAAAAGACCTTCTAGATAAGGGATTTATTAGACCTAGTATCTCTCCATTGGGTGCTCCAGTGTTGTTCGCGAAAAAGAAGGGTGGTTCTCTCAGAATATGCATTGATTATTGTCAGTTGAACAAAGTCACCATCAAGAATAAGTATCCCATCCCTAGGATTGATGACATGTTAGACCAACTTTAGGGTGCCAGTTACTTTTCTAAGATAGACCTCATATCCAGCTATCATTAGCTTTGTCGCGACTCGGGAGCACCCCCTAGTCGTAACCGGCGTACTCGACCTCGAAGAGGTCTAATACAAGCCTCTTAGCATTCATTCATCGCATAGACACTAAAACCATAAGGAATTTAAAGCTTTCTTTACCAAGAAAACATTTCAAAAAAAAA
>JAJOOO010004879.1:0-28156 GCA_029582685.1 Solanum piurae | reverse complement strand
GTATTTATTCACCACTAACACTTTTACTAAGTGTCTTTACAGGTACTCGGAGCTGCTTCCCATTGAAGCTATTCGAACAAAGTTCGAATAATATTTTTTATTCATTATCGTATATTATTGACGATAGGCAAATCTAAGTTGTTTCTTATATTATTGTTTTATTTTGTCATTTATGTATATTACATGCTTAATTTATCTGTATATTGTTTTTATTTCCTCCTCAATTTGAAAAAATAAATAAAATGAACTCAATCGGGACCCACAATTGTGGATTTTGAAGGATGCCTAACACCTTTCCTTCGAAATGACTTGAACCCCTTACCTAGAATCTTGGTTTCGTAGATCACTTAATGGTTTCCTAGTTTTTTCCTAAAATTAGGTGGCGACTCCTTTAAAATTCGTTTATTCTTAAAATTCTTTTAAAATCGACTCAATTGATTATTTTTCGAGTCACCGCGACGTTTCGCCCTATTTGAATAAAGGAGGGATGTAAACAACTTGCATAAATGAAAAATACAAGGTGCAAGTCAGTAGTAAAGAATTTAGCAAAAATTCTGAATCATCTGAGCATTAGTGTGTTAAAACCCCAAATGAGGCGATATATGATCTAGGACACCAAAAAAAAGAAAATTAATTGATAAACAACTTGAAACCCTCAATTGAAGCTTGACTGCAGAATAGTTTGAATTAATTAGTTAGTTACCCATTCCTTATTATACTAAACCTTCTTTTCATGGTCCAGAATTTCTTTCAATGTCCCATCCCAGCATCCTCTCTACTTTCTTCTAAGGACAACTATGTAGCATATCATTTAATACAATCCACCACATACGAATAGCCACCCGTAAATGCAACATATGTAATACTTGTTTGAACATCTGCATATAAAGCTAGTCTAACTTATGTAGTCTTTCTCTTACTCAAGTTTTCAATGTCTGAATCACTCTCTTCACAACCAACCAAATGAAGAATTACACCTAGCACCCTAGGAATGCAAACTGAAACATGTGGAATACTGATCCTCTCTCACAGAAAGCTTTGTGGTAATATGATTTTAGTGAAATCGTGTAATCACTTCTCAACCTCCATGAGTCCTGGCTAGTACCGAAATTACCGAAGCGAAGTTTTCAATACCATACCATTCCCACCCCTACTTCCTATCCCTTTATGTTATTACTCCAAAGTCTGCATCCATAAGGTAACGTAATGCTTTTCATCCTCCATTCCCCCCCCCCCTTCCCATGAGTCCAAGTAAACACAATGAGAAAAAGTCACTCAATTCAGCTTAGTGAAAAAAAAAACAAGGACAGTATCTTTAGAAGCGATACAATTATTTAGATAAAGATTTAGCCATAATGGCATGCTTACTTTAGACCTACAATTTTCTAGGGTCATCTCTAGTTTATTAGATATTTATATGTCAATAGAAATTGTAGAGAACATCTTGTTTAAGAAACTCAAATTACTGAACTTAGGAACAAAATGGATCCCAAATGAAGCTATATAGAAAGTTAGCATTCCCATAGGTGGCCTTAACTAGCTTGAGATTGAGGCGTAATTGGTGTTGCTGTCATGGTGAATTCCATGTTATGGAAGTATCTTAACTTTGTAACTTAAATCAGATCACTTCATTGGGTATTCTTTAATTCCAGGTTCGATCATCAAATCAAATCAGGCTTCAAGATGCAATTTTTATATGAAACCCGAATTTGGATTTTTTTCAACAATTCAAGAAAATTCTCAATAACATTTCGAACAAAATGAACAACAACAACAACAACATACCCACTGAAATTCCACAAAGTAGAGTCCCCGGAGGATAAAGTGTATGCAGACCCTTACCTCTACCTATTTTCGAAAGACCCTCGAATCAAGTGACATTAGCTAAATGAATAAAAAGCATAAAATTTTAACCAATCAACAGCAAACCCACACTAAAATCAGATCATTTCAGGTATGATCATCAAATCAATTAGGCTTCAAGATGCATTTTTTATACAAAACCCATTCAAGATTTGATTTTTTTCAACAATTCAAGTAATCATCTATAACAATTCAAACTAAATGAATAACAACAACATACCCACTGAAATCCCACAAAGTAGAGTCTCGAGAGGATAAAGTCTACGCCGACCCTTACCTCTACTTGTTTCCTAAAGACCCTCGAATCAAATGACATTAGCTAAATGAAACAAAAGCATAAAATTTTATCCGACCAACAGAAAACCCATACTAAAATGAGATCATTTCATTCAAGAAATCATCAATAACAATTCAAACTAAATGAACAACAACAACATACCCACTGAAATCTCACAAAGTAGAGTCTCGAGAGGATAAAGTCTACGTAGACCCTTACCTCTACCTGTTTCCTAAAGGGCCCCGAATCAAATGACATTAGCTAAATGAAAAAAAAAAAAACACAAAATTTTAGCCGATCAACAGAAAACCCATACTAAAATCAGATCATCAAATCAAATTAGGCTTCAAGATGCAATTTTTATACCAAACCCATTCAAGATTTGACTTTTTTTCAACAATTCAAGAAATCATCAACAGCAATTCAAACTTAAACACCAAGATTTTTGAAAAAGATTCAGAAAAAGTTGTACTAACTGAAATGAGCTTCGAAGCATTCAACCGAATCAGACTGAAATTCCAAGAAACCAATGGTGTGAATGAACTCAGCAAGATCTGCAAATTCTGAAGAATTTGGGGGTATGGGGTGGGGTGGGGTGTGAGAGGGGGTGGGTAGGCGGGTTTATGTATTCAAATTATGATAGAAAATGCTGATGAAGATGAAAAACCCTATGATTAACCGGTTGCCGGTAAATTATTAGTTGACGAGATTATCTCAACCGTTTGATTGTATCTATTTTTAGTAACTATTCAAAATTTTCAAGTCTAACGGTAAGTTTCTACTTGCTACCTGTTTCTACCGGTTCTTCTTTCCTTTTTTTTTTGGTTTGTAATCATAAATACAAATATTCATTTCTTAATTGTTTAATCATAAAATCTAAAAAAATAAAATATCTTCAGATAAAGTTTGACCATGTGTTCGGTCATAGTTTTTGAGGAAAATATTTAATTTTTGTAATGAATTGTGATTTATATTCAGAAGTTCTAAAAACTATTAAAAATACACTTAAGTTTGTTTTGTCACTTTATAATGAACATATTACATGATAAAATTGAACTCATAAAGTACAAGCTCCAATCTTCTAATAAAGGAGAGAGTAGCTTGTAAATGGCGGGGTATTTTTATAAAATATAAAAGTTTAAGGTTGATTTTTAATTTTTAAAATTTTTCAAAAAATAGAATCTGGCCCAAAATATTTAATTTGAATTTATTGTAAAAAATTACAAGTTATATGGTCAAACATTTTTTATTGGGTTAATAAATTTGAATTATTGTCAAAAATATTTATCAAAAATGACAAGTTATATGGTCAAAAAAAATTTGACAAGTTTTTTTTTATGGTCAAATGAGTAAATATATCACAATCTTCTATAATTAAATAATTTATTGTATAAAATATTTGAAAAAATATAATGTGGACATTCTTCAAAGAAAGGTGAATGTCGATCTACATATATTGTCGATTTCTAATCAAATTAAATCAAAACATTTATCGATTTAATTGTTATTCGTTTAATTTGATTTTTAAGAAATCTAATGATATTTCTCTCCTCTTCGTTGTTAAAAGAATTTATTGTACAATATTACTTACTTGTGACACAATATTATGCCCAAAAAACAACTTATCCCAATCTCCTCTCCATTATTGTTCTTGATGTTCAAAATGTACCAGAATTTCAATATATATGGAAATATTTATAACAGAAAAATTCATAAAAATTCATAAAAAATCCTAAATAAAAAGATTTCAACTTGTTAATTTTCTATATTTTGCTCTACTAGAGTAGAAATCTCTAACAGTAAAATCACTATTGATTGTATAGCTAATGTAGAATGGAACCAACTTGAGGGACCAGTTCCTTTCACACCATTTCTTAAATCCTATATTTGCAAAGGTTTTCGAATCCCATATATTCATCGCGTTGGATCTTCCCAATCATATTTGAGATCCCGACTCCACCTGTCAAAACGAACAAGCAAATGAATGCAGACACGAGGAGGAAGGACGTAGAAATGTGTCCTTTAACTAGGACGAACAAGTATACAAGTTTAAGTGTCTACTTGTGCAGACTCCTCCGACTTAGAGGGCACTAGATACTCACCTAGTGATATTGCACTCACAAAAATTGTGAAGGCAAGGATGAAGATGATAAGTGATGCCCGTCCTAATACAATAATCAACCTCCTCACGACATGTTGCCCAACGAAAGCAGCAATAGTTGCCACAGCAACAAAGTAGAGAGCTGTAAGAAGATACAATTGTTAGCTCTGCATTGTTATGAATGAGATCAAACAAATGTGTTTTGTGTTCACAAACTTGAAGAGAATGGTACATACCATAAGGAACTGGGAAACGCTTTAGAAGGTAATACTCCACCACGGACATTGATGAGGAAAACATCATCGCAAAGGTAGCCGTGGCACTTGAGACCTAAGTAAGAGATATGATACACATAAAGAGAGATGTGAATTGAAAATGATTTTTCTACATTTGAGGTAAACTTAAAGCTCAGTAAAACATAAGCACGAAAACCAGACGACAGGTTGGTGATATTTTTTCATGTCAACTTATGAAGAAGAACTAAAAATGTATCGCTGGTCACGCCAAACTAACCTGAGGAGGGACGCCGAGCTCCAAAAACAGTGGACCCATGATAAATCCTCCACCAAGACCAAGAAGTCCACCAACCATACCAGCTAGTATTCCAAAGGAGCAATAAGCAATCAGTTGTGTCACTTGGAAATCGGTGCCATTATCTCCCTTGGATTGAATCCTTCTCCATCCTTTGTACAGGCTAATAGCTTCATAAAAAGATACCCCAACAGAAACTGGGACCTGCAGGACGTTAAACGAGTTCATACTGATTGTTAGAATTACTTTGTGTCTTATAAGTTTTGCTTCAACATAATTTAAGATAACCAAACACAAACCTGCAACAAATTCACCACCCAGTACCATGCCGAGCAAGTAGATGTGTAAATCTATTCCAAACATACAAGGCCAGTGAGTTTACAGATTAGTACTAACCCAAAAAATGATAAATTCAACTGTGTCACTCCTATACATCGGAACAAAGCCAAAACTATAAGAAATGAAAACCTTTCCAATTTGCAGTGCTAGAAATGCAACCCAAACAAAACTGAGAAGTCCAAATTCCTTCCAGCAAACGTTCTCCATGATAGGGACCTAAAATAACATGGTTTTATGGAGTTATAATATCAGGAGAAATATAATTCTCCTTTCGAGAGTTAGGATAAGTCACCTGTGGTTCAACTGCACCCTTGGCATCACCATTGGCTGGGCCGCCAGGAAGGAGCTTGTATTCTGCTTCATCACCCGTGCCTGGCATAATGCAACAAAGGAGAAGGAAAATCGAGGTCAAATGCCCTATAAACTCTTAATACAATAGAAAATTCATTTTCCTAACCTACCATTTGTTTCTAAAAGTTTAGCAGCAGCCTCCTGAAGTAACAAAACAACAGATGATTAGAAAAACTCAACACTTCACATGCATGACTAATTTAACACCGGTCTTACTAGAATCTGACTCGATAAATAATCTCTGATATTAACTTCATGTGTTAGAATGCAGAAGAAAGAACCAATATAAGCATAAACGATGCTATAAAAGAACATAAGGTAGTGTACAGATCACTGTATCGCAAAAGCAGGAAATTCCAAGAATATAAAGATGATAACCTTTTTCACAATAGTTTCTTTCTTCCATGTCTCAACCCCTCTTAGAAAGGCCTTGGTTGACGTGCCTGTAACAATCATTTACGATCAAAGTCGTGTAGGAGTAATAACTTAAAAAAACACCAATGCCATATTATGAGAGATGCTTTACCAAAAAAGAGAACAATTAGCAGAACTGTAACCATCCAATCTGCAAATATCACATTGAAAGTAACTCCAATACTAATGCCAAGCATCAACATTGGCTGAATGAGCACAGCCAAGTCATAATCAATAATAGGCATGGCAATTGTGGGATGCCTGAGCTTTAAGTTATAGTAAACAGTAGAGACTGCAGCTCCCATGATCATACCTGTCAACCATAAACAGAAGTGATGACTCTCTTAATCAGGAGAAAAAATTTCATAACAGAAGATTAGACCTGTTACTACATTCGAGTCATGAAAATAAATATCCAAATGATCATACAAAATTTTCTATAATCTTACATTTTGAAATTGCTGTAGCTGATTTCGGATCAAATCCGACAATAAGACTAAGCATGGGTACAAATATGCCACCACCACCAACACCACCTACACTCCCAAATGCTGCGCCCAAGAATCCAATTGTGGAACCAAGAACAATTTGCCATCCAAATTTCATATCCTGCAATGACACCCCACATAGTCAACAGCATAAAAGCAGAAATGTGAGTAAGGAAAATATCAACAGAGATCAAGGTGGTTATAAACTTAAAGTGCTAGTCCATATGAGGCACACCATACGTCACATAATGCATGTGTTCAACAGCCCAATCATAGCTCAGATTCTCCATGGAGGTCGGTAGCACTCTGCTATGTATAACTCTCAAATGGAAAATTTACATACTAATTTGGAACATCAACTCCACATCAGCTCAGTTACATGGACATTGTAGTTATGTCCATTCGTTGGGTTCCTTCTCCTAATTTTGTTCATTTCTAACTGAACATCCAAGCTACTCTCTATCTTTTTGATGTCAAATAGTAAGTAAGCACACATCATGACATGCAAGTTTCATGGCTTCTGAAATAAAGAGGAATGAACTAAACATTACCTCTAAATATGCATGGAAAAAATAACTTAGTGTTCCCTTTCATGCATACTAATAATTTTTTTCCCTTTTGGTTAAGGGTTGCATTCACTCTCTAGTAGCTCGATCATAAAGCTTATCTTATTTGATCAATTAATGGAGCACCTAATCCATTAAAATGAGCTCACTTACAATCACCAACTACTACATATTAATCGATATTGCTGATCAAACAAATATGCACAAAACAACAACAACTATGCCTCAAATGCAAACTAGTTGAGATCGACTATATGAATACTCAATATCCATTCTGATTCATTTATAACCTGTTTCATTCCTATACTCAACAAACTAATAAGTCATGAAAAACTAATGATACTTCCAACCTATGTTGCTTGGACACTTCAAAAATATTGTTAGTACTTGTCCGATCCTCCAAAAGTAGTGTTTTTTTTTCAGGGAGTCCATGCAACATAGGTTCTACCTTGATCCAAGTTAAAAGAGTTCCAACAATTCAAAAATCAACATGAAAAACCAAACCAATAATTCCGAAATTTACCGGCCAAACATGTTGGTAACCAGATTCATTAGGCTTCCATAAGAAGTTGGCAACAGCAGAAAGATAATCTGCATCTGAAAGCTCAGCTGCATTTTGTTCAATAACTTCCCTCTTGATTCTTCTTTCTGCTGATACAAAAATAGCAGCTAAAAGAAAACTCCATAAAATCGACAAGACTGGCCTCAAAATCTTCAATTTTCCTCCAAATCCAGCCATTCCAAACAAAGATTACACCTTTTCTCAAAAAAAGCAAAAAAAAATCAAGAAACTCTCTTTTTCACCTTTGCAAACACTATACACACAGTTTATATCTTTTTCTATCTTCTAACAATTTCAAGATTACACCTTTTCTCAAAAATCCCAAAAAAAAAAACTCCCCTTTTCACCCTTTTCTAACACTACACAGACTATATATACCTTTTCTCAAAAAATCCAAAAAGCAAAAAATCAAGAAATTAAACTACCCTTTTCACCATTTCAAACACTAAACACAAAGAATGTATCTTTCTTTATCTTCTAACAATATCAAGATTGAAAAGAAAAAAAAATGTATGTAAAACCAATATATTTAATTTTTACTTAGAAAGTGAGGGATTAAAGATTTGATTGGTTGATGAGAAATGATACAACCAAAGAGAAAGTGAAGTATAAAGATTGTGTCTTTAAGGAAAGAAGAGATATATGTGTGGTGTGAAGGGAGAGGAAGTAGGAGAATATGAAGGAAAAAGGTGAAGGAGAGAAATGTAGTAGAAAAGAGTGGATCTTTGGTCTTTTTGAGTCTCACAATTTGAATGCATGAATCAAATATATATATATCCAAATTGTGTTTGTGCATGAAACAACAAAGTTTGTGAGTGTCTAACAGTATATTATATACTTATATTATTGTTTTAATGAATATAAAATTTGATTAGATTATATCATTTTTTATCGTTATATAATGTGAAATATTAAAAAATTGATAAATCTTTAAGAAAATAGGGTACAGATAAACCTATTATGAGAAGGTAAGATAAAGAATAAAATGAGATTATTAAATTATGAAATAATAAGTAAAGACGAAATGTTAAGAAAATATAAAAGTAACAATGTGGTAGCATCAAATCTATCGTTACACGAAATGAAAATTTTCGTCGCTAAGTAATAATTGATTTAAACGATACGATACAATAAAATTTAAGTACCAATCAAGACACATGTTATTTAAATTGATAATACAATGCAATACAACGAGTAACAACCATCCAAACAAGGTGTAAGTGTTCGTTTGGTATGAGGGATAAGGGAAAACTAATCACGATGTTAATTTTAGGATGAGTTTATTCCATATTTGCTTTAATTAAAATCGTGGAATAAGTTGTTTTGAGATTATAGTGTTATTTTTATCCCACATTGAGGATGTGATAACAATCTTAGGATAATTAATCCAAAAATAACTTATTCCCCGACCAAACAAGCCCTAAGTTATAATATTATACATGTTAGACTATTTTTGGGTGAATGATTATATAAATTAGCTCATATATTATACACTAATTATCCATATAATGTATACTATACACTAACTTCTTGAATCTAGAAAACAGAAGGGGAGTCGAATCTAATGTTTATGATTGAGTGAGTGTTTTTACGGCTCGAATAAATCACATAGAATTTGACCATTGCTCCAAAACTCTCTTTCCATTGTTTGATTGTTTCTTGACGATAAGTTTTAAATCTTAATACATGTGTAGTATTGGGGGAAAAAAGAGAGTGAGGTAGTACTCTCTATTTTCATTTTTACTTGTTAATGTTCCAAAAATATATTTTCATTTTTACTTGTCATTATTAACATATCAAGAAAATACAATTTTATTTTTCATATTTTACCCTTAGCATTAATTACTTATTCCACAAACCCTTTTTCAAGACTTAATACTCAACATTAGTTAATAAGGATAGTTAATAATGTGATAAAATAATCATGTTAATTATTGTTTTCTTAATATGCGTCTAAATCAAAATGTCACAGGTATAAGTGAATGGAAGAAGTAATATTTTTGACTTCATGAAGTGAAGATCATATGACATGATAATTTTGAATTTCATATATTTTTTCCCCCACATTACCATATTATACAAGTTTGTGCTATGGGAAAAAAATAGTATTTTTTTTGGTTTCTCAATTGGTGTAATAAACAATATGATTATATAGGTTACAAAAAGAAAAGGGAAAATACATGGTTAAGCAAATATATTTTAATTAATTAGTCATCATAGTTATATTTTTAGTTAATTACCACTCGCGATCGACATTCATAATTACGTGGGCTGAGTTTTTGAGTTTGTATAATTCAAAATTTATATAACTTTGTATATTATAATTTTGTATGATATAATTTGTATAACTTCTTAAAGTTCAAATGTTTGTGTTTGTATAATTTCATTATTTCGAGTTTATACAAAAATAGTTCAATTATACAAACTCCCCACGAATTATACAAACTTGCAAATTATACAAACGAGACAGCTTAAACTGTAGCTAGAGTCCTTAAATATGCAAACTATAGTTATGGAGCATAATTAAGTTTATTATAGTGGTTATTTGCAAAAATTTCCCAAAAAACAATATGATATTGGTTGCAAAAAGGAAAAAAAAAACAACATTTTGGGCCTGATTAGATTGAAGACAGGCCCAATGGACTTCAAACTCAAAGCCCAAATGCTATTAGTGGGTTATAACTTGTAACAGATCCAATTACTGAGTGATATCAGCTCCGATTTGAAATTGCGCGTTCAGACCACTCTCCACCGCCGGCGAACTTCCTCCTTTCCATCTCCTTCTCCGGCAAATCAAGTGGTAAGTTCCTCATTTGTCTCTTGCTGTCTTCATTTTTCTCTCACGAGGCAAAAACCCTAATCCATTTGGTTTCCCGATAGTAAACTCCGAATTGTAAATTGAATTGCAATACTCTCCATGCATAGAGAAAACCTAAACTTCAATTTGTGTTGTTCCTTGTGCTTTAGTTTCTCCGATGTAAAGTATAGCTGCATAAGTGTTGTGGTAGGTTGACGGTCAGGCTAAATTAGTCTAACTGTATGAGTACTGAAAACTGAATCCCTTGGAGCTGAGTGTAGTCATAGTTAACTGAAAATTTGAAGATGTGAGGTCCACTAATCTGTTTTGAGTAGTAATCAATTTCTGTTAACTCCGATGGTTCTTCAGTGACTAGGATATGAGCTGTTATTTCAGCTTATTCGATAATGGCTGGTTCAAAGTTGCATCAATCTGCACTTGAGTGTTTTTATTAGTAATCATTTTTCTGTGTTGTCCTCTAATGTTAATTCGGAAATGATTAGGGACAAAGGATGGAATTCTTTATCCTCATATTGCGAGTTTACAGTCCTTTGGGACACAGTCTTATGTTTTGAATCATGTACCAAATCCTTCTATTTGTTAGAGCAATTTGGATTTTTGGCCATCAGAAATCTTAGCTCTTTCGATATCAACCAATCTAAAATATCCTTCAAAACATAATCAGTTCATCCAGATGGGTTGTTGTGTCTTGTTTAGTATTCTGGAGAACATGATAATTAGTATTTCTGGTGATGCATAATTTTCTACCCAAGGTTATGTTTAAGACTTTTAGAATGCTTCATCAGTTGCTCCTCTCTATTAGGATAGACTACAGTCACAGAAAATAACAGTCTATTCAAATCTGGGATTTTTTCACTTGTAACTATATTATCTTCCTACACATTTTGAACTCTTGTTTACTGTGTGTATGTATATTCCTCAGGGAAACATTTTTGTGCGACTCAATATTGATTGTTCTTGCTCTATTATGGTATCAGAGTCTGTTCCCAGTCAAACACTCAACATGTGAACTTCCACAAATTCTTCTCCCTTTATTCCCCTCATTCCAAAGCCAAATTCTTCTTTCTCAAGCCCAACTTTGATCATTGGGTTTAACAGGATCATTTGATCATGAGTCTTTTAATCTCATCCCTTACTGAAATTTTTACCTTATCAAATGAATAAATAAAATCTTATTCCTTACTGAGGAAACACTATCCTTGGGGTTGGCATTACCATGTCTGAACAGATTTGGGCACACCCTTGGAATGCAGCCGGTTACCTTGTTGTATGCTTAATTTACTATTGTTGGGGTTCATAATTTATTTTATGTGGGCCAAATACAACTATTTATTAGTTACTATTGTTGGCGTTCCATTCACGTAAAAAGAACATCGTGATTGATTTTCACTTCAAACGAGACGAAGTTGCTTGGAAAGATCTCTCAGTTCAATTCATCTCATCCTCTGACCAACTTGCAGATATGATAACCAAGCCACTGCCTTCATCTAAATTTCAGTTTCTGCATGACAAACTGAACGTGCAAAATGCCCTTTCAGTTTGCCAGGAGAGTATTAGGATAGACTCAAACAAATAACAGTCTATCGGAATCTAGGATTTATTTTAACACTTGTAACTATATTATCTTCCCTATATGTTTTGATTTTTTTTTTTTTTTAATAACCGTGATATTTGGGCCATCTTGCATGCACCTCAACTAATTCCACGGGATATCTACCCCTTCTCATCAACAACAAATACTAGGTAACTTGGTCCACCAAAGTTAGGACATATGAGACAAAATCATCTCGTGTTTTTGTCTCTGCTAGGATTTGAACACGAGACCTCGTTGTTCTCAATCCACTTCATTGACCACACCCAAGGATGCTATACATTTTGAACTCTTTCCTTATTTATTTTTGGTGCACCCATGAAGTTCCGGGTCGTCTAGAGGATTGAGCGTCTTTTATAGAAAACCATTGTAATTACTTTTTGGTATGATTCTTGTATATGGCCGATTTTGACCTTGTGATTAATGAAACCGTTTACCAGATATAAAAATTTAATATACTCCTTCAGGAGATAGAAAATATAAGAAATAATGTTGTGCAACTCAATGTTGATTGTGCTTACTCTATTACTACCTGTAGATGCTGTCCAGTTTTATTGTTAGGGTCATATCAGGGGAGAGATTCTTTAAATAAAAGGGAGGGACCCATAGGCATCTGGTTTTATAAAGCGTGTTGACTAGTATCAGATCTGATATAGTGCTTGAGTAGTATTATGCCACTTAGGTTCTAGAATACGGTTTTGAAGCTGGATCTGAACTAGAATAAAGGTGGTTGAGGAGTAAAGGGACTGAAGAATCTAGAGAGACCACAAAAATAAAAATAATTTTAACCTAATGCACCTAGGAGCTTGACTAAAGGGAGGAGAGCAAAAGTGCAGGAAGGCAGCCGTTTTACCTTGTTGTATGCTTAATTTACTATTGTTGGGGTTCATACTTTATTCTCTGTGGACCAAATACAACTATTTATTTGTTGCATATCCTGAAGCTGATGCATCGGCAAAGTGTTTTCATCTCTAACATACATTATTGTTTGTTATTTTCAGTGTCAGGCTTGGTGAATGACAAGATGAACACTGCAACATCATTATTTAGGAGGTTAAATATCAGAGATTTGGTAACAAGGACACCTACTTATAGTGCCCCTAGTGGTATGTATTTCATTGTGCTCTTTCATGAAGCATCGACTTTCAAAATAGATAAAGATGACATTTGTTTCAGTTTTCGTAAAACCAACATATTTGAAAGAATTGTTTAATGACCTGTTTCCATTTTAAAATCTTTCTAAAAAAAGAACTGTTAGACTTTATTCTCTGTAGGGAGCTGATTTATATTTCTCAGCACTTTGTACTCTTCATTTTCTGCATCTACTGGATGCCATCAATTGCTTCATCAAACAAAAAGTTTGTGCAAAAACTCAAGCAGATGCCTCTAACAAGCTTTGAATTTTCTGATATATGTTTTGCTTGTGAAAATTTCAGAAGTATCTGGGGATGGATTGAGCATGATGTTTAAACGTTGGGCTACGAAAAAGACAGCAGGATCCACAAAGAATGGCCGTGATTCAAAACCAAAGAATCTAGGGGTGAAGAAATTTGGTGGAGAGGTAATGATTCTCTTTGTTGATGACATAGAGACGATGGAATCATGTCATTGAAATAAATTTTAATAAAACCATTGTGCCCCATGTATGCCTTCAAGGCAATTCCTTGAGCTCTTCAGTCTTCTTATTCTAATACCGATTTTTGGATGCAGAGGGTGATACCTGGTAATATTATTGTTCGTCAAAGGGGAACCAGATTTCATCCTGGAAACTACGTTGGAATAGGGAAAGATCACACACTTTATGCACTGAAAGAAGGTTGTGTAAAGTTTGAGCACCACAAGTTGAGTGGTCGCAAGTGGGTTCATGTTGAGCCCAAGGATGGCCATGTTCTTCACCCAGTTTACTCGAGTACTGCAGCTCCCGAGCTCAACACAGCAACTTAAGCTTCTCTAACTGTTGAGTCATTCATGGAGCACGAGTATAATAACGAAAACGATTTGAGATCATTTCAGAAAGCAGCTCAGCCCCCTCTACATTAAAGCTAATGAAACCAAGTTATTTTTGCCTTGTATTCTCTAGTTCATATTCACTTGTTTGGAATGAATGCACTTATTGTAACTGGTAAAGTGCAAAACAGTTCAGTCGATGAGCTAAAAAAAATAAACAGCATCATCTACGCTACGTGTGGTGTAATGGTGGGACTGTTTCACTCTTAACCCGAGGTCTGTGGGCTCGTATATGCTAAATGAAAAAACAAATAGGAAGGAACAATAAGGTTTATAGAAGTTAAGGAGCACCACATTTTGTTGGGGATTCAGTAGAAAGTAGTACAACACGCATAAGCGATTAGCACCTTCCATTCATTTTTAATTCGTCCGATTATTTTAAAAATAGATTTTTATCTTTTACTTGTTAATTTTAATATATTAAAATTTTATTCTCAATATTAATTATTTATATATCAAATTATTTTCTAAGACCAACACTTTGTTTGAATGGTTGTTACATATTGTTTCACAATGTATTGTATTGTGTTGTACTATATTGTTTTAATGAATATAATGTTTGAATAGATTGTATCCTTCTTCGTCGTCACATAATGTCACACTTTCATAATTTGAATGATAAATCTACAAGAAAAGTAGGGTACGGGGTAGGGCTACTATAAAAATGTAGTAAAAGATGAAATAAAATTATTAAATACTAATAAATAAAGACAAAATGAGAAGAAAATATTAAGATAACAACGCGATCACATCATATTGATCGTTACATAAAATCACTCTTTTTGTCGTTATCTAACGATGGATTTAAACAATACGATGCAATAGAATTTAAGTAACAATCAAAACAAATATTCTATAAAGTCAAACTATGCGAACTTTGATCAATATTTTAAGATGTATTTTTAATTGTATTAATATAAAAATAATTGTACCTTACAATATTTTGTTTGTATAATCTTCGAACATTGAAATTTAAAATATTGAGTTAATTTAGTACAATTTAACTTCGAAAATTAGTTAAGTTGACTCTCGTAAAATGACACTAAACAGATGTGTGATAGAATTTTTTTTAATATTTAATTATTATTTTTAAAAATGCGTGAACAAGTAAAAATGAACGGCAACGAGAATATTTAATAAGAGTGGTAATAATTGGGAGAGAAGAAAGGGGAAGAAAAGGTTGTTTCATTGGGATTTATTTTGTCAAAAAAGGGTCAAAAGAAGGCAAAATTAGCAGCAGCCATCAATATTCAATCTTTCTTGTGCATTGTGTATTAGGTTTGGATTTTTTACATGTTGCGGTTGTGGAAATGGTACCAAAATTGCTTGGCTTTACATCCGGTGAAGACTCAGGTCATCAGCTCCGGTCTTATTTGGGGTCTCGGCGACGTATCTGCTCAAGCCGTCACTCATTATACTGCAAAGAAACACCATCATCTTCATCCTGTAAGTTTTTTTTTTTTTTTTTGTCTATTGGGGTTGTTTTCTTGTCAATTTAGCATTTGGGGTTTTGGAATAAGGGATAAAGATTGAATTTTTGGGTACTTTAGGGGTGGACAAAGCATGTTTCCAAGGGAATACGATTCATTGTTCCTGGTGTGTGTTAAAACATGAATATTTTGGTGATGTCGTAGATAGTCTGGACTCTATTATGTTTATTTTCTTGGAGTTGTTAGGAATGGAAGAGTAACAACTTGTCTGTTTGGTATTTGTATGAGTTCTTGTTTCTATTGTACCTGTAGCTTGGTACCCCTTTAGAAGAGAAATCCAAATAAAGCAAAATTTATATGATTTATAAAACCGACCCGACTAGTTTGAGAGCAAGATATAGTTAAGTTGAGGGATAAAGAGGTGATGGTTGACTATGTTGCTTGGACAATCGAAAATTGTTGTCGCACCTATGTCGGATTCTCCAAAATGTACTATTTTTGGAATATTTGACAAGCACCTATTGACATTTTTGGAGAGTGCGAGCAACATAGATGGTCGAACCGTAGTGTGAGGAGTTTAGATCTCAATGGTTCCTTACCCTGTTCTCCAGTTTGGACTTATTGTATCCTAAGGACCTAAGAGTAGTTGGACCAACAAAAGACTATTCTTATCATCTAAAGTTATATAAATAGCATCATCGACCAATGAGTAATGTAAGATTGACATGCTAGCACTTTGTATATTCTGCAGCCTCCTAGCATCTTGCTACAACATTTTTTGTTGCTTCTTTTTTGATTTTGTGGCTAGCTCTAGGTCTTAACTTTTATCATGTAATGGAGCTAGCATATCTACTTTGGTACTCTTTGCATCTTCTTGATGCTGGTAATGAAACAACTTACTTCATAAAAAAAATATTTTTGTTGCTTCTACCAATGTTTGGTTGAAGGAAGGAGCGGGGAAGGGTAAAGGAACGGGGCTAAATAATTTTACTTCCCTTGTGTTTATCCCACTCTTTGAGGTGTTTGGAAATGTGATTTCAACTTCCTCCATTCTTCCTCTATCACTTTCTAACAAAACATGCCATTTTTCTTTTACCCTTCCTCTTTTATCTTCTGTGCTATTGCTACTCCTCTTTCATCTGAACTTACTAATAATCTTTATAAGTGCTAAACTTTGAGTTTGTTTGCCTGAGGCATGCTGTTTTCACTTTATTTAATAGTCAGAAAAGCTCTTTCCCTTGGGCCTTGACAACCTTATAACGAAACCCCAAGATACGGGTTCACAATCCTTTTCAATTACAAGTTGAGGACACCAATTTCTTTGTATTGATTATTATTTTACTATTTTGTGATTAATTCATCCACAGCAATATGATAAAATCGGAACAATATAGAGAAGATTAGGATAATCACTTCACAAGTTCTTGGTCCAAATTTTGCTCATAGATACATTTCTCATCAAAAAAAAGTTCAAAATGAAATATTGACTAGGTCCCCTTCAGGAAAAATATTGACGAGGTAAAATATTTAATTTCTTCCATGTTCCTCCTTTATTGAGTGGAAATGATGTGAACTACAGATAGGAATTTCTGAAGTTTAATTTTTCAAAGGTATTATTCAGAAGAACTTTCATTGTTGTTCAACTCGTAAATAAAAAAAGGCTAGTCGTACCCACATTCATTGTTTTTGGCCCTCCCATAAAGAATGTTTAGGAGGGTACTTCTTGATAGTTCATCAGCTTTATTGAAGAACAGTGGATTTGGAAGAATTTGCAAAATATAACTGTAAAACAAACAACATTCAGTGGATTGAAAAACTACAATTAAGTTAAATATATATAAGGTTAAACCGGTGTTAACTTAACTTAAAACCATTGTAAATTCGGAGTCACATACAACGATACAGTTCTAAGTTTAAATACATATAAGGTGAACCATGTCAACTAAAGTGAAAACCATTGTAAATTTGGATTCACATACAACGATACATTTCAAGTTTCTAATTTAGAGTTTACGACTAGTTTTGTTGTCGTTTCTCGGGATATCCAACTTAATTACTAGTTTTCCATTACATTCTAATTTCCTATTCTTACGCACTAACCTTGTTATTTATGTAATAATTAAACACTTTGCTGCTATATTTTGTTGTTTGGTGTTGCCTTTTTCAAAACAGGGCATACAAGCTTCATGGTTTAACCTAATTTCCTTTTGTAAAAAGCAATAATGGGCTGATTTTTATTGCATCACACACCTTATCTTTTAGTGTATGCACTGGAGCTCTGCCTTAGCAAGATGAAGCAGCTAGTATAAATAACAGCTAGCTAGCTTCAAGGGTCAATCCCACTTTTAACAACTCTGAGTTTTGCTGAGGAGTGCAATGCTGATTCAGAATTTGCTTATTATGCATGTTAGATAAGTGGTTGAGTGTTTCTGTTTCAATTAACAGAAAAGAAACAAAATGAAGGACTAACTGTTTTTTCGTGTGTTACTGATACACAACTACTTCCTCTGTTTCAATTTGTTTGGCTTGATTCGGAGTATGAGCGTCAAATTAACTTATGTTTGGTGAGAATTCGGACATAGAATCTTCAACTTTTTTTTGAAATAAAACTTTCATATTTAGAATTTACATTATAAGCTCTATAAGTCATAATAGTTAACTAATCAAAAGTATTTAGTAAGTATGATCAAAGAAAACATCCTTTGATCGTCCAAATATTAACTACGACAAACAAATTGAAACAGAGGGAGTATCATTTACTCAATGTTTGCTTGTCAAAGGGGGAAGGTCAATTTTCTTTGTAAGTTCTTTCTACCCCCTCCCCCCATTCTTTTTGTCCTTCGCTACAATCTTTGTTAGTTCTTGTGATTGCTGAAATCTGGACAGATCTGATTCCTTCTATTTTAGTTGTACTGAAGTTGTTTGCATGAATCTACTCTTAAAAATTTAGGCAGTCTGATTTTCTTGTAATAGCTGTGTTAGCCCTTTTAGACTGCCTCTGTTTTTATTAATTGGGAAATGTTATTCTTCTTAACTGCAGAATGAAGATAAAGAATTTGCAATCAACTGGAGACGAGTTGCCACAACGAGCTTGTTCGGCTTTGCATTTGTTGGACCCGTTGGCCACTTCTGGTAGACCTTTCTTTATTCATTTGCTTCTATGTAGGTCACTGGTTTGCCACCCTTCACGGAGTGACCTTGTTTTTGTCTTTGATGAGCAGTATTCTCTGATTAGTATTACTTCATGGGGTGCATTTCTTTTCAAGGGGTTGTCTCATGTCTGGCATACTGGCATTGTTGTTTCACAGTTATCAAATGTTCTCTGTATTAAGAATATACTTGTTTCCTATATCAAATAAGTAAAAAATGTAGTCTCAAATTTACTGGACCTTCGGCCTTCACAACTATCCTCTTGAGGTTTCTCAAAATGGGGCGTTGATGTGAAACAATTTTAATCTAGAATCTTTATATATTAGAAAACCTCAGTAACTAACTAGTAATTTTGAGGTCAATTTCATACTTGCTGCTATACTTTGTTCAACAATTTGTTGCTGCATAACCTTTCAGTAATGCCACAGAGGGATGTACTCTTATTTTTGCTCTTATATGTGTTGCTATGATTGAACCTTATTTTAAATAAGAATGTTGGATAGATTTCTTATCTTGGCTTCTGATAAAATGAGTTTCCTGCAACTTTACGTTGGTTAGCAGTAAGATTTTTTCTTTTTAGCAGTAATTGCATAGTCGAATTATGTCTTCCTTCGCATCTATCTCTTTAAAGCTTTGGTCAAAGAAGCATTAGAACGTTATTGTGGCTTGTTGGATATATCTTCATTTCCTCTCTTTAAGGACCACAATCAAAATGTCTAATCTATTGATTTATGTCACTTCATTGAAGTAGAATGTAGTGGATTTTGGATCCAGTTTGAACTTTGAACATTTAATAGATAAATACCGGAGTTTTAGTTTAGAACTAGTGCCTTATGGTATTGTGCTCTCAATTATGCAGTTTTTCAAGGTTTAAATTCTATCTTAATCTCTGGATGCTCATAGATTTAACGAGTACTCAGACTTGTGCCCTCGTCCTCCCTTTATTAAGTGAGACCTTTAGTTTGTTTGACTAAATTTATTTGAAGACTTGGCATAACATAATCCAAATCAGAGTCAGACGGAGACTAAATTTTTTCCTGATATTGGATTCTCCTGCCAAATAAACTGTCATTAGTTGTTAAATCAGGGTCGGACTGAGACGAATTCTTTTCCTGATATTGGATTTCCTGCCAAATAAAATTTCACTAGTTTGTTTAGTAGTAGAACCGACAGGCATAAGTACTTGAACTTGTGGTGACAAACTTTTCTGACAATATGCAAACTGAATAAAAAGGATTTATTGGAATTATGTCTCTGTAGAGTGATGTTATGTTTTGTTACGATGTGCACTAGGAACTACTCTTTTGATGTGCTAGAGCATTTTTTGTTTTCAATAAATTACTGTTATGTTGTGACAACTGAAAGTAATATTCTTGAGTTATCATTGAAAAGACTGCAGATAATATATACTTCTGTAATGTTTGGGGTGAATGGATCTCACTATATTATCTATTTAGGTATGAAGGGTTGGATCGCGTCATAAGACTGAGATTTCAAATGCAACCTAAATCCCTGCGGTTTGTTGCTACAAAAGTAGCACTTGATGGTATAATCTTTGGGCCGCTGGATTTACTTGTCTTTTTCACATATATGGGTTACTCCACTGGCAAAAATACTGCTCAAGTTGTTGAAGGTGTGAAGAGAGACTTTCTTCCGGCTTTAATACTAGAGGGAGGTATATGGCCTATTGTCCAGGTGGCCAACTTCCGCTATATACCAGTTAGGTATCAACTCCTTTATGTCAATTTCTTCTGCTTGCTTGATAGCTCCTTCCTTTCATGGATTGAGCAGCAGGAAGATGCTGCATGGAAGCAATGGTTGAAAAACATTGTGCGCTTAAAAGAACAGGAGGAGGAAGGTAGATGATTCCTTATTTCACTAGGGATACACATTGGCTTTGTTAATCGGGAATAGTGATATTAGTTATAGAGACATGTGAAGTATTTACAGGAATCTTGGAGAGTGTCGATTTGGAAATTGGTAGTTCGATTCAGTAAAAGTGATAGCACTATGTCAAGCTACACTATTATCGATTGAAGCTTAACATAGCTATTATGGTCCTATCTGTATCCACTATACATTTTGATTGCTCCTGCCTCATATTTTGACATTTGGGGTTAATTTTGAGAAAGACAATTGAACTGTGATAACAATTTTCCTTATTATTGAGAAATTGAATTCGATTGCTATCAAGCACTGAAATCTGTTGTCTTTTGTCTTTGTTAATGTTATATTTTGTTCTTCAAGGAACTGAATACAGACCATGGTTGAGCAGCGATAGTTTCAATAATTACATATGTTGTCCGAGTTTCGGTCTTATGGGCCATGGAACTGTATCTAGTAAGCTTAGCCATGATTATGGAAATGTAGCCAAAATGTAATATGATGCCATGATGTTACAGCAAATTGAACTGTTTAATTTGTGGGTCTTCTGTGATGGCATATTTGATGCTACAAAGAAATAATTGAACTTAAAAATTATTAAGCTTTATAAATTGTACTACTACTACTTACACAATTGATCATAGACAAAATAATTTGAACATTCAACTCTCAATCTTTATAAAACCACTTGTAAATTATATTTGAGACATTGCAAACTGAAAAGTTTCATTTTCTTCACAATGTGGAATAGCAAAGTAAGACGGTTTTACAGACTCATTTAAGTTTAAAATGAATCACTACATTCCTCAATAAACTATACGTAGTTTTAGCATTAAAAGGTACACCTTAAAACATGGTACAGAAGACTAGAAGAGGTGAATCAACATCCATCTGTAACACTTCCTTCTGCTCCGCAAAATTTTCAGAACTTGCATCTGCAGGGACAATTTACTTCATAAAGAATTGCAGACAAACTATATACAGAAAAGAAAATTATAACATGTAGACGCTCCAAAGTTCTCGCGCTAAACAAATGAATTTTACCAACCAGAGAAGTAAACTGAGTACAAAAATCTGCTCATTAACACCTACTTACAAATGAACAAGGAACCTGACGTAAACCTACTTCTGCAAAATGAAGTTAATAATGTAGTACCCCAACGTCCAAATACACAACAAAAGGAGCGATGGATAGCAAGAGGAACAATCTTTATAGCTTTACTTGTAAAGATGCAGAACAAAAAGTGTGATGCAATAGATAATTAAGCAAAGCATAGCCTTCAGAAAGTCAAAAACTGTGGACGCACATGTTAAAATTATACCTTCTATGTATAAAACAGAAGGTGCAGCTACAAATGTCATCTGGATTCTTTTTGAGTAGTCGGTACTACTGTGGGGGGTACGAAGGTGGGTATGCAGGCGCCACAGGAGTGAGAGTATAATCATATGCACTATAACCAGCCTCCCCTCCATATGATCCATGATAACTCCGCACTCCACTAACTCCAGCTTCTTGAAGTGCATATCCATATTGTGGAGCAAGTATAGCCGGACTTTGGGTGTGAGTACCGCTATAAACTGGAGCATATGAGACCGTGCTAGGTGCCTCATATACACTCTGGCTGGTGTAGCTATGTGCCCCTGTATACCTAATTGGTGGAGCCTGATGTGATTGAGGAGGATTCCTGGCACGGAAAGGTATGGCATTTGACGATCTTCCAGATTTAACAGGACGAGAGGTGGACGGGCCACTGGACCTGCCAGTGCCACCTCCACGACCCCGCTTTTTTGAAGGCTTGTTCTCAGGAGTTGTGCCCATTTTCTTTTTTGCTTTGGCCTGCTCCAACTCAGTTAACCGTTGTTTAAGTCCTTCTAGAGTAAATTCTTGTTCAAGCTTGTGATCTTCCACACATTTTATCAAAGCCTTAGTAGCTTCCAACTCTATGCTGTTAGCTTTGTCCTGAGAAATAACTCACTCTTATCGAATACTGAGTCTGACAAACAAATATATAAAAAACAGAGGGAAGACATAAAGAACAATAGAACAGATTCATAAAGTAGACACAGGAATAACTGAGTATCTCACAAAGGATTTACAGCAGAAGGTGCTTGGACAATTTTGAGGTGGTACTTAGAGTCTACGGAGCATACCCTCCTTTTACAATTTACCGACAAAATGTACTTTTTTTATGGAAATAATAGTCTGTCATCGATGACTGTCTTTCCCCAAACTTCGCCTTAAAATAACATAGGCAGGTTCGCTGTTAAAAAATATTTATGCGACATCTACACTAAGGGTGTCCACTGCGCCGGGATGTCCCGGACTGGCCCAGTACCGGTTTGATAGGGTTTGACGGGTTTAGGGGATGGAACAGGTCATCATTTGGGTCATGTATCCTGGACCAGTCCAATCACAGTACCAGCCCAGTCCCCGAATTTAAAAAAAGTAGGCGTTGCCAATGAATGTTTTTGTCTCCCCTAGTGTTTCGTCCCCCCCGCCCCCATTCTATAAGTAATCAAATTAATCTGCAATCTTCCAGCAACTGATTTAGCTTAAAACTGAGAAGGAATAAAAAATACAGAGAAAGGAAATGAACAGAGAATTCTTTCTCCATTCCTTGGATCCAGGGGATTCACTCCTCCGTGATCTACGAAACATAATAATATGCTTGAATATCACTTTGTCATCTGGGCCAAAAAGAAATTAAAAAGAATGAAAGCAGACAGGCAACCACAGTGAAGGAGAAAAGAGGGGCTGGATAGAGAAGTATACGCACCACTGCAGCTGAACTAAATTTTCCCTTCTTTGTTATGTTATTAGCATTTCTTCGGCAGTTCCTGAGAGATAACTTAAGAAGTGAGAGTGGAGGGTATCTCTCTGATAATCCAGACTCTGTAGCAAAATAAACTGCTTCAACCTCTTTGCCGCTCTTCAACAGCTCTTCAATAATATCTGATCAAAGAGAAGGAAACTGCAAGTGTCAGGCTGTTCATATATTTTTTTTATAAAATAGTAATTTGATTTATATTTGGACACAAAAAAACCCAAATACAAGAACTGTACCAAAAAGTAGAAAATCTAAAAAACTATAGGGTAAAAAATCTGCATTATATATTGCACTTGCTAGCAAAACACTAAACAGGTCCTTTTCCAATTTGAATATTTTCCAGAGCAAGGTAAGAGAAGTATCTTAAACCAAATACTATATCTTACCGCATCAATCAAGTTTAAGTTCTCTAGCCAACTATAATCAAATTTTGTAATGCCTATATGGAGGATATTGGAAATCAAAGTTTTCTATGACATTAATTCCACAGATAATAGCAACTTAAGTAAATCATTAAAGAACCTACCTCCTATTTTGTTACCAAATCCAAAGGCAACGGCAAGCTTTGGCATATCTTTCCTGTTAGCAAACTCCAGCACCAGCTTCCTAAGGAACTCCTCCTCAAACCTTTCTTTTAGCGCAAATGCGATAACCAACTGCAAAAACATTGTTGCTTCAGCAGCGCAAACTCCACTGCTTCTGTCCCCACAGCCCAAAACTCCCTTCCATTTCTCCAACAACCTTGCTGCTCTCTCCTTCAAACTCCTCCCTGCACAATAACCCCCTTCCGCACCTGGCACAACTGACTGAATTAACATATCACAAGCCCACCTCCTATCTGCCAGTATCGCCTTCTTCTGTACCTTCCTCCCCACAAACTCCTCTGCTGCATCCAAGATCAACCTGAAGGACCCAGCAAAAAGAATGATAATAATAAGATGACCAACAACACCTAACATACAATATGAGCATCGAAGTCTCTACTTTGCTTTGACATATGCAGTGATAACTCTGATTCTGACCAAACCTGTCTCCTTCCCCGTCATCCAAACCCAAAAAAAAGAACAAAAAACAAGCATAGAAACCCTATAAAGATGCATAACTGTGAAAGCCAAGGAAATCGTTACAGTAGGGAGAAAATCTTCTAGGTGTTTGGTTTTAATTACTTCTCCAAGAAAATAAATATTTTAAGTCAAAGGATAAAGAGAAAGTTCCTAAAGACCTCTATAAGACAAAAAGACAAATGGATAACTTCCATAGACTATTCCAACAACTGAGAGTCGAGCAACCAAAAGCTATTAATCCAGATCACTGTTGTTTAGCTCATCCTTTTATGCTCAACACATTCATTGGCTCATTAGGAAATATTGTGTTGCCTTGCATGTTTGTGTTGAAGATGCAACATAATTTAGAACTGTGAATTGGAATATTTCCATCTTTTAGTATCTGGAGCTCCTTCTTGAGGCACACCCATATCTAGAGTCTACGACAAACTTTTTGTTTTAACAATGGAGTGTTCGACAAACTATTACTCTTTATTTCATAGAAATCCTTTCACAGTCTATTGATTTTTATTCACCGCCATAATTCCTTTCTTGATTTTTAACTGAATTGCTATTAACTATTGCCTTTGTCCTAGTGCCACTTTTTTTACCATATCACAAAAAGGTAACTACTAGACCAAAAATAAGTGTGTGAATGCAGATGCTAATTCATCATATAAGTAATCGGTGCAATCTTTCAGCATAGTCTATATGTATGTGGGTGCAAAATTTAAAGACAACCCAACCCTGATTATAGGGTCAATTAAGTCCCTAGGATTAATGTCGAAACAATAGGGAATAACCTTAAAGTGACCATTTGACAATTCTATTTGGTACATATGCATCATTTTTTCCCTGATACCTTAGATGGAGTGGAGAAGCTTATGTAAATGTGCTGACACGAAGATAAGCTTCCACTTTATGTATTGGAATACGGTAGGATGGACTTAAAATTTATGTCAAGCACCTTGGAAGTTACAAATTACAATTTTTTTGGTTCATGATTTATGAGACATGTTACCATTATGTAATGAAGTGAGTGATCCCTTTAGTTCTTTAAATGCCATTTCACTGCTTAGCTTATCTGAAGCAAGAGTCACTGTTAGATTCAAGAATGAAATGGTTTCACTTTTAAAAAAAACAATCTTGGGCATTATAGAGTGCTGAAAATATCTCCTATTACTTACCAACTGTTTATTGATCTTTGATTTAAAGAATATTAGTCTGAATTATTATCATTGCACCTTGTTTGGATGGTTGTTACCCATTGTATTGTATTGTTAGTTTAAACACAATTGTTATTTAAATTTTCTTGTATTGTAATGATGAAAAGTCCCAATTGGCGTAACGACTGATTTGGTGTGATTATGTCATTATCCTATTTTTTCCTTAGCTCTACCCAATAATCAGTTTTTTTCTGGTAGGTTGATTGTTCAAATAGTTGTTGTGAGACATTATGTAACGATACATCTATCTAAACCTATTAAAACAATACAATACATTATGAAACAATACGTAACAACCATCCAACATCCAAACAGAGTGTTAAGCAAAATGCATCATAGAGTAATCTAAAAGAATCAAACCTCATCGGGTCCACGGAGCTTTCAAGTGCACCAGCAATCTCCATCCTCAAACCCGTAGGCTCCTTCCTCTTAGTCTGAATAAATCCAACAAGGCCACTAGCATCCATTTTCTTACAGTAACTCCTCAACACTTCAGCCAAGCTTTTCTCGCTTAAATCCCCCAAACTCCCAATCTCAGAGATAGCAGCATCCTTCATCTCCACAATTCGAGCACCCATGCTCGATTCCCGATCGGGTAAGGCATTCTCTCGATTCTGGATCTTCAGTAAGGCATCTTCCGTCTTCTCCTTGAAGGCTTCGATACGAGTATCGAGAGTTTCCGATTTTTGACAGAGAGTATTGTTTATGTTGGTGAAATGGGTAGTTAGGGTTTTGTTGAGGTCAGTTATGGTGGTGAGTAAGGTCTGTCGAGCTTCGAGGTTGTTGAAGAAGGTATGAATCGGTTCCAGGTTCGTTACAGTATCTGCCGCCATGGAAATGAAGCTTTTTTACACTGCAAAATTCTGGGAGAAAGAAGAAGATATACAAACAATAAGGAAGGAAGACAAGTTTGGACTTTGAGCCCATGTTGATGTTATTGGACTACTCAAACAAGGCCCATATTCATTTATCAAAAAAGTCGAGATAATTTTGAATTCATGTTTCGTGATCTATTAATTCAAGAGAAAATTTCAGAAATAGCAAACATAATAGTATAATTAATAAGGCTCTATAACTATAATTTTGATAATTGTGCTCCATAGTTATAGTTTCGTTTGTTATGGAGGATGCGGTTTGTATATTTATGTTTGTTTGTATATTTCTCTTGCGAATATACAAATATAGTAAGTATATATAAATTATGTATTTATACACTTAAGAATTTTTCAGAACTCCGTTGGTATGTTTCGCTTGTCAATATGCAAACAAAGTAATTTATTATGAATTATCCATAAATCGTATACAAATAGATATGGTAAGCATATACAAAATTCTGAACTTATACAATTAGGAACTGAATATACAAACTTCAGGATTTATACAAATCAGGTGAGTAGCAAGAATTGTGAATATTGTTGCCGTGAATTACAATTTTCTTAAATTGTAGCTATAGTACCTAATATCGGTCAAATGTTTGTTATTCAGCATAAATTTCTCTTAATTCAAATATAGTGATGTCCGACCCTCAAAAAATAGTGAACAACTTAAAAAATTTACTTTTAAGCACACACAATTTCAAAACATACGATCGAAATTTGTTAGAGTTCTCGATGTTATTTATATTAGGCACACATTATGTCGGATCATTATATTATAAAGGTATTATAAATAAATAAGAGAAAAAATACATTTAAGAAATGTGAAATGCAAGTAACGCGATAAATGTCTTTCTTTTAATTTCTCATCCAATATTCGTTATTCGTATTAAAGTTCAATTAATCAAAATTTATATTGAGTAAAACTTATTTAAAGTGAAAACGCTTCTAAATTATATTATTTTTTATATTTAAAAGTCGAATCCCTATCACAATTCTTATCGATGAAACAACACATAATCAAAATTGTTCAACAACACAAATGAAAAGAAGTACTACTAAAATTGTGTAAAGAACAGGACAAATATGGTTTGTAGATATAGAGTCCAATTACTTTTGAAGACTACCAAAAATTTAATATATCTAATAATAATAAGACAAAAAGTGTCAACTATATTGTCACCAACTTTGAGTTTCCCAACTTTTTTTAATGGATATTCAAAAATTATTATCACGATTAATTCAGATTCATATTATAAAAAAGTTACAATTAAAATTTTGTTTAGTCGACACTTGTTCATGTGGTTGACAAATATAATCGGTTTTTATTATTATTTATTTATTTATGTCTTTTATTGAAGATTTTTTTATATTCTTTACTTAAAAAAATTTAATTTCATAATTTGAACTCGAGATAAACTAAAGAATTATTTATCTAAGTTGTCTAACTCACATATATCACTTTCAAGTTGCAACAATTGCTATGAAGTGAGTCAAGTGACATCACTTTATATAAGCTATACTTTAGTTTATAATTAATTCTCCTTATCATATTTTACTTACTTATTAATATGTCGTTAATTAATCAATCAATCAATTTATATGATGATGAGTTTTGTAGTTGTACATAATCATCAATATTTTATAATAATAACAATAATATAATACTAATAAATATTTAGATATTTATTTCCCATTGAGAAGGAGAGAACAATTTGTTCTTAGCTACGTTGAACAAGATATGTAATAACAAAAATATTTGGGACCATGTGGTTGTTTAATGTCAAAATTTGGTGAAAAATAGTTTTTATG
>JAJOOO010004878.1:0-37116 GCA_029582685.1 Solanum piurae | reverse complement strand
GGGTTTAGGTTTTAGGGTTTAGGGTTAAGAGTTTAGGATTTAGAGTTTATAGTTTAGGGTTTAGGGTTTAAGTTTAGGGTTTAGGGTTTAGGGCTTTACGGTTTAAGGGTTAGGGTATAGGGGTAAGGGTTTAGAGTTTAGGATTAAGGGTTTAGGGTTTAGGGTTTAGAATTTGAATTTAGGGTTTAGAGTTTTGGTTTAGGTTGAAGGTTTAGGGTTTAGGTTTTAGGGTTTAGGGTTAAGAGTTTAGGATTTAGAGTTTATAGTTTAGGGTTTAGGGTTTAAGTTTAGGGTTTAGGGTTTAGGGCTTTACGGTTTAAGGGTTAGGGTATAGGGGTAAGGGTTTAGAGTTTAGGATTAAGGGTTTAGGGTTTAGGGTTTAGAATTTGAATTTAGGGTTTAGAGTTTTGGTTTAGGTTGAAGGTTTAGGGTTTAGGTTTTAGGGTTTAGGGTTAAGAGTTTAGGATTTAGAGTTTATAGTTTAGGGTTTAGGGTTTAAGTTTAGGGTTTAGGGTTTAGGGCTTTACGGTTTAAGGGTTAGGGTATAGGGGTAAGGGTTTAGAGTTTAGGATTAAGGGTTTAGGGTTTAGGGTTTAGAATTTGAATTTAGGGTTTAGAGTTTTGGTTTAGGTTGAAGGTTTAGGGTTTAGGTTTTAGGGTTTAGGGTTAAGAGTTTAGGATTTAGAGTTTATAGTTTAGGGTTTAAGTTTAGGGTTTAGGGTTTAGGGCTTTACTATTTATGGGTTAAGGTATAGGGGTAAGGGTTTAGAATTTGTTGTTTATGAATTAGGGTTTAGGGTTAAGAGTTTGGGATTAGGGTTTAGGGTTTAGGGTTTAGTGTTTAGGTTCAGGGTTTAGGATTAATGGTTGAGGGTTAGAGTTAAGGGTTTAGGGTTTAGGGTTTAGGGTTTAGGGTTTAGAGTTTAAGGTTTAGGGTTCCAAGTTTAGGGTTTAGGGTTTAAGGTTTAAGGTTTAGGGTTTTTAGATTTGGGTTTTGGGTTTCGGGTTTAGGGTTTAGGGTTTAGGGTTTAGGGTTTAGGATTTAGAGTTTAGGGCTTATGATTTAGGGCTTAGTATTTAGGGTTTAGGGCTTAGGTTGTAGGGTTTAGATTTAGGGTTTAGGGTTTAGGTTTAGGGTTTAATGTTTAGGGTTTAGGGTTTAGGCTTTATGATCTCGAATTTGGGGTTAGGGATTACGGTTAGAGTTAAGGATTTATTGTTTAGGGTTTAGGGATTACAATTTTTTATTTTTTATTTTAGTTTAACGACCCTTGGGGGGGTCAGGGGCTTAACAACACCCCCAGGCCTTAGCATAAATGAAACAAAAAACAAGATACAAGGAGGGGGACATAAACCTTACCTCCAATCTTATGGTGGTTCAAAAGTTAATCATCCTACTAAGGTCAATCAACACTTCCCCAATACTATAAAATGAAACCTAGCTTCTAAACACCTGTGAGAGGACTCCTCTTGATACAAAGAAACTAGGAAAGCATAAATAAGGGAGACTCTCCCTTTACAAGTGAAAACAAGAAAGGAAAAAGCCTATGCCCTATAAAGGTCTTTCTTCATACAGCCCTAACTCGTAGGTAAGAGAGAACTATAATGAAGAAAGCTCGATGATATCAAAAAGGAAAAGAAAGCTCCATGATGGTATGGTGTGGCCTTACACTGTAGTCAAAACAATCAGCAAGGGGATCAAGGCGGTTCTTTAATTCTCTTTGTTTTCTTTCATCTGAGGTTAGCCAAACCAAGCTTGTCTGTCCTGCGTAGCCCTCTGATATGAATAGGCAAGTCATGAATCCAGGTGAAGTGAGTAGCAGCAAGTGTGGTGTGGCTGTGTTTGGACAATGCACCAGCAACCGCATTGCCCTCTCTGCATATGTGACGACACGAAAAGGTGTGAAACTGGCGAGTGGTGTCCTAGAGTCTGAGAAAGGAGTGGTGGAGATGCCAAGGGGGTGCTATCCTGCTATCAATCCAGCTGACTAGAAGCTCTGAGTCAACCTCAAGAATGACCCCCAAATAACCATTATTTAAACTCCAAGCTAGTCCAATACAAGCCGTTTCAAGCTCAGCCTGATTGTTAGTCCCGACTCCCAGAGGGCTAGCAAAAGCATGTATGAGGTCTCCATTGCAATCCCTAAGTATGCCTCATGTGCCGATTCTCCCAGGGTTGCCAAGAGCACTACCATCGGTGTTGAGTTTGACTAGTCCAGGTGACGGTCTAGACCAACAAACTCTAGTAATTCTGATCTCATGAATGCATAAATCCACTTTAGCACACAATTGTCCCCATTCTGAAGGCCAGTAAAAGTATGGATAAGTCGTCTTCAAGAGCTTGTAGATGTCGCTAGTAATACCAAACTTCACCCTAAGCAAATTGGACTGGTTAGATCCATACTTTGCAGCACATCTGTTCTTTCAAAGGTTCCAACAAATAAAGATAGGAAAGGATCTGAGAATAAGTTGATGAGGGCCAGTATCAGTAGACTGATTCCACCAATACACAAAGAGGTTCTTAAGGGAGATTGGAACTTGTCTGAAGCCCATCGAAAGAGAGAAAAATGTCCAAACACCTCTAGCAAAGTTACCCGACACTAAAACATGCTGAACATTTTCATAACCAGGAGTACGGCAGCAACCACAATATGTGGTCACTTCTGGATCAAAAGTAAGAACTCTAGCTGTTGTAGAAAGCTTATTCCGCAATGCTCTCCATAGAGCAAATGAGCATTTAAAGAGGACATGCTTATGTCAGGTTCTCCTATCAATCAAAGAGGTAGGTTTCTTAACTCTAACTACTCCCCAAGATGAAGAACAAGAGAATATGCCCGAAGTAGTGGCCTTCCAGTAAGGCTGATCAGGTATTTCAGGTTGAAAATGAATCTACTGGCTAAGGATCTGGCCAACCAGGGTTTGCGGGAGCTGCTGATGAAGTCGGTTAATCCTTCATTGGCCATGACAAGGAAAATCTAAAATAGTCACCCTGCCCGGTCTACCCGACAAAGTCCTGTGAGTAGCAAGTGAACCAATGCCAAGCCAATTATCCCACCAAAAACTAGAATTGCCCAAGTTTATCTTCCAAAGTATATTTTCTTCCGCTATTTGTTTGTTAGCTATAAGATTCTTCCAAGTAGAAGATTCACCAGAATCATACTTCTTGGAAACCGAGTGAGAACGTTGACAATATTTAGCTAGAAGAAACTCCCTCCACAGTGACTCTTTCGTCCTAAAATTCCACCACTGTTTGAGTTCAAGGGATTTGAAAACATCACGGATCTTTCTAAAACCGACCCCGCCTTCTTCACAAGGATGACATAAAGTTTCCCAAGATGCCCAATGGTATCTTTTCTTCCCATTTATCATGCCCCAATAGAAATTTGCGGTCAACTTTTCAATCTCATTCAGGACAGTAGAAAGGGGAGAAACTGAGCTAAGAAGGTGAATAGGGAGAGACTGGAGAACATGTTTAATGAGAGTATCTTTACCACCATAACTAAGTATTTTTGTTTGCCAACCAGATATCCTGCCCACCACTTTAGAGATAATGCCAGAGAAGTGTGAGATCCTCTGCCTGTCAATGTAAAGCGGACAACCAAGATAAGTAATCGGTGAATCTTTTTTAGCAAACACCGTGATCACTTTTATCAGGGCAATGGTAGGGGGATGAGCATTGGGGGAGACCATAACGTGACTTTTATTCCTGTTAATAAGCTGACCGGAGCAATTTTCATAATCAGTAAGAGTCTGCATTATCAACTCAATAGAACGTCTGCCGCCCGAGGTGAAAATAATAACATCATCTGCAAAACTGAGGTGGTTAACCTGTGGACCTCTATTTTCCATGTAGAAACGCCGAAAGAATTGGTTATAGTTAAGGTTGTTAAACAATCTGGACAGAACTTCTGCTTCTAAAATAAATAGGGCAGGTGTGAGAGGATCACCCTATTTTAAGCCTCTAGTGGAGTGGAAGAAGCCATGTCTAACTCCATTCACAATCACAGAATACCAGTTGACCACCATATTCTTCCAAATCATATCGATAATAACCTCACAGAAGCCCATTTTCCAAAGAACAAGGCAAGTAAAGGCCCAAGAAACTCTGTCATAAGCTTTTTCCATGTCGAGTTTTATAACCACATTCCCCCCTGGATTCTTTTGATTGATTCCATGGATAATTTCTTGAGTAAGCATGATATTCTCTGAGATACTCCTTCATTTAACAAAACCGGATTGGTTTGGAGAAATGAGACCAGGAAGGATAGGAGAAAGTCAGAGACAACTAATCTTTGAAATAATCTTGTTACTGAAATTGCTCAGACTGATCGGTCTAAACTCAGAAAGGTGGTTTGGGAACTCTACCTTAGGAATCAAGACAAGGCATGCATGAGCAAAGTATTTTGGGAGGGAAGAACCACAGAAAAAGGAACGAACTATGGCAAGGAAATCCAATTTAATTATGTCACAGCAGGCTTGAAAACATTTCCCGTTCATACCATCTAGCCCTGCTGCTGAGTTTGGATTCATAGAGAATACCACATTTTTAAGTTCCTCCAAGTCCGGCATAACTGCCAAGTTATCATTTTGCTAATCCGTGACAAGTGCAGGAATATAAGCCAAACGGTCCTCCCTAACATAGTGATTCTGCTCCGTAAACAACTCTTGAAAATGATCACATGCAGCCTTAGCAATATTGTCATCACCCTGAATCCAGTTTCCATTATCATCTCTAACTTAGAGTTTAGGATTCGGGGTTTAGGGTTTAGGGTTTGGAGTTTAGGGTTTAGGGTTTAGGATTTCTGGTTTAGGATTTAGGGTTTAGGGTTCAGGAATAAGGGTTATGGTTATGGTTTAGGGTTTAGGGCTTAGGATTTAGTGTTAGGATTTAGGGTTTAGGGTTTACGGTTTAGGTTTTAGGGTTTAGGGTTTAGGATTAGGATTTAAGGTTTAGGGTTTAGGGTTTAGGGTTTGGGTTAGGGTTTAGGGTTTAGTGTTTAGGATTTAGGGTATAAGGGTTAGGGTTTAGGGTATAGAGTTTAAGGATTAGTGTTTAGGGTTGAGGATTTAGGGTTTAGGGTTATGGTTTATAGTTTATGGTTTAGGGTTTAAGGGTTTGGGTTAAGAGTTTAGTATTTAGGGTTTAGAGTTTTGGGTTTTGGGTTTAGAATTTAGAATTTAGGGTTTAGGGCTTAGTATTTAAGGCTTCGGATTTAGGATTTAGGGTTTAGGGTTTAGGATTTAGGGTTTAGCGTTCGGGTTTAAAGTTTTTGGTTTAGGATTTATGGCTTCGGATTTGGGGATAGGGATTATGATTTAGAGTTTAGGATTTAAGGTTTAGGATTTAAGGCTTACGGTTTAGATTTTAGGATTTAGGGTTTAGGATTTGGGATTTAGGGTTTACTGTTTGGGGTTTAGGGTTAAGGGTTTAGGGTTTAGGGTTTAGGATTTAGGGTTAGGGTTTAATGTTAAGGGTTTAGGGTTTAGGGTTTAGGGTTTAGGGTTTAAGGTTTAGGATTTAGGGTCAAGGGTTTTGGGTTTAGGGTTTAGCATTTAGGGTTTAGGGTTTAGAATTTAGGGTTTTGAGTTATGGTTTAGGGTTTTTTTTTTTTTTTTTTTAATGTTTTAAGATTTAGGGTTTTGGGTTTAGGGTTTAGGATTTAGGATTTAGGGTTAGGGTTTAGGTTTTATATTTTAGTGTTTAGAGTTTTAGTTTTAGGGATAGACATAATGGTTTAAAGTTTAGGATTTAGGATTTAGGGTTTTGGGTTAAGAGTTTAGAGTTTGGATTTGGGGATTAG
Organism: Solanum piurae; assembly: GCA_029582685.1. NCBI lineage: Eukaryota > Viridiplantae > Streptophyta > Magnoliopsida > Solanales > Solanaceae > Solanum > Solanum piurae. Next base: position 31,315 of record JAJOOO010004878.1, on the reverse strand, counting down.
AGTTTAGGTTTATGGTCAGGGTTTAGTGTTTAGGTTTACGGTTTAGTATTTAGGGCTAGGTGTTTAGGATTTAGGATATACGGTTTGGGTTTAGGGTTTAGGGTTTAGAATTAGGGTTTAGGGTTTAGTATTTAAAGTTAGGGTTTAAGGTTTAAGGTTTAGAATTAGGGATTAGGGTTTAGTGTTTAGGGTTATGGTTTGGGTTTAGGGTTTAGGGTTTAGGGTTTAGGGTTTAGGGTTTAGGGTTTAGAGTTTAGGGTTTAGGGTTTATGGTTTAGAGTTTAGAGTTTATGGTTCCAATTTAGAGTTTAGGGTTTAGAGTTTAGCATTTATGGTTCCAAGTTAGGGTTTAGGGTTTAGGGTGTAGGGTTTAGGGTTCCAAGTTAGGGTTTAGAGTTTAGGGTTTATGGTTAAGGGTTTAGGGTTTAGGGCTTAGTGTTTTAGGTTTAGGGGTTTAGGGGTTAGGGGTTAGGGGTTAGGGTTTAGGTTTTAGGGGTTAGGGGTTAGGGTTTAAGGTTTAGAGTTTTGCATTTAGGGTTTAGTGTTTAGAGTTAAGGTTTAAGGTTTAGAGTTTAGGAATTAGGGTTTAAGGTTTAGAGTTTAGGAATTAGGGTTTAGGGTTTAGGTTTTGGATTAGGGTTTAGGGTTTAGGTTTGTGATTAGGGTTTAGGTTTTTGCATTTAAGGTGTTGGGTTTTGAGTTAATGGTTTATGGTTTAGGGTATAGTGTTTAAAGTTTAGGGTTTATGGTTTTAGGTTTATGTATTAGGGTTTAGGGTATAGTGTTTAAAGTTTAGGGTTTATGGTTTTAGGTTTATGTATTAGGGTTTAGGGTTTTGGATATAGGGTCTAGGGTTTAAGGTTAGGGTTTAGGGGTTAGGCTTTAGGGTTTAAGGTTTAGGGTTTAGAGTTTAGGCTTTATGGTTTATGGTTAGGGTTTAGGGTTTATAGTTTAAGGTTTAGGGTTTAGGGTTTATGGTTAGATTTTAGGGTTTAGAGTTTAGGATTTAGGTTTTAGGGTTTAGGGTATAGGGTATAGGGTTTAGGGTTTAGTATTTTGAGATTAGCCATTAGGGATTAGGGTTTAAAGTTTAGGATTTAGGGTTTAAGGTTTAGGGAATAGGTTTTAGAGTTTAGGATTGAGGGTTTATGGTTTAAAGTTTAGAGTATAGTATTTAGAGTTTGAATTTAGGGTTTAAAGTTTAGGTTTAGGTTGAGGGTTAAGGGTATAGGTTTTAGGGTTTAGGGTTGGGAGTTTAGGATTTAGACTTTATAGTTTAGGGTTTAGGGTTTAGGGTTTAGGGTTTAGGGGTTAGGTTTAGGGTTTAGGGTTTAAGGTTTAGGGTTTAAGGATTAGGTTTTAGGGTTTGTGGTTTATGGTTTATGGTTTATGGTTTAGGGTTTAGGATTTAGGGTTTAGAGTTTGGGATTTAGGGTTTAGGGTTTAGTGTTTTGTGTTTAGGTTCAATGTTTAGGATTAATGGTTGAGTACTAGAGTTTAGAGTTTACTGTTTAGGGTTTAGAGTTTAAGGTTTAGGGTTCCAAGTGAAAGGTTTAGGATTTAAGGTTTACGGTTTAGGATTTTGTGTTTTGGGTTTTGGGTTTTTTGATTTGGTTTTTGGGTTTAGGGTTTAGGGTTTAGGGTTTAGGGCTAAGGATTTAGGTCTTAGGATTTAGGGTTTAAGGCCTAAGGGTGTAGGGTGTAGGATTTAGGGTTTAGGGATTAGGGCTTAGGGTATAAGGTTTAGGGTCTCAGATTTGGGGTTAGGGATTAGTGTTAGAATTTAGGATTTAGGGTTTAGGGTTTAGGGTTTTGGATTTAGTGTTTAGGGTTTTGGATTTAGTGTTTAGGGTTTATGATTTAGGGTTTAGGATTTAGGGTTTAAGGTTTAGGGTTTATGGTTTAGGGTTTAGAGATTAGGATTAACGGTTAGGGTTTATGGTTTAGGATTTAGTGTTAGGATTTAGGGTTTAGGGATAAGGTTTATGTTTTAGGGTTTAGGATTTAGGGTTAGGATTTAGGTTTTAGGGTTTAGGGTTAGGGTTTAGTGTTTAGAGTTTAGAATTTAGGGTTTAAGGGTTAGGGTTTAGGGTATAGATTTTAAGATTTAGGGCTTAGGGTTTAGGATTTAGGGTTTAGGATTTAGGGTTTAGGATAGTGGGTTTAGGGTTAGGGTTAATAATTTATGGTTTAGGTTTTATGGTTTTGGGTTGAGGGTTTAGGGTTTAGGGTTTTGGTCTAGGATTTAGGGCTAAGGATTTAGGGTTGAAGGTTTAGGGTTTAGGATTTGGCTTTAAGGGTTATGGTTTAGGATTTAGGTTTTCGGATTTAGCGTTTAGAGTATAGGATTTAGGGTTTAGGGTTTAGGGCTTATGGTTTAGAGTGTAGGATTTAGGGTTTAGGATTTGGTGTTTAAGGTTTAGGGTTTGGTGTTTAGGGTTTAGGGTTTTGGGTTTAGGGTTTAGGGTTTTGGATTTAGGGTTTAGGGTTATGGTTTAGAGTTTAGGGTTTAGGGTTTAGGGTTTAGGATTTAGGGTCTAGAGTTTTGGGTTTTGTGTTTTGGGTTTAGGATTTAAGGTTTAGGGTTTAGGGTTTTTTTTGTTTTTTGTTTTTTTATTTGAACGACCCTTGAGGTTGGTCAGGGGCTGAGCAACACCCCCAGGCGTTATCATATATATAAAATCAAAATATACAAGGAAGGGGACATGAACCTTACCTCCAAACCTAAGGTGGGTCCAGAATCGACTTACCAACTAAGGTTAGTTGACTCAAGCCTATACAATATGATATATTATTAAACTAAGCACCTAGAGAGGGCTCCTCTCTTAATACAAAGTTACTAATAATACATAAATCACTTTTTTGGAGATCTTCTCAACTAAATGTGAATAATAAATGATCCTCTGTCGACCAATACACATAGGACATCCTAGATAGGTAATAGGACTACTTTTCTGGGAAAAAGTAGTAACTTCTTGAATGGTTTGAATGATGTCCTGTGATGTATTGTCTGGAACCATAACATGACTCTTTTCTTTGTTAATCAACTGGCCAGAAGTACGTTCATATTCCCCTAAATTGTCCATAAGGAGCTTTAGGGAATGTCTGTTAGTAGAAGCAAAAACAATAACATCATCTGCAAAACTCAAATGGTTGATCTGGGGTCCTTTAGGTTCCATAAAGAAGCCTCTATAACTTGGATTCTGATGTAAAGAATTAAGCAACCTAGTCAGTACCTCTGCTCCTAAAATAAATAGGGCAGGGGATAAAGGGTCTCCTTGCTTAAGTCCTCTAGTGGAATGAAAGAAACCATGTCTTTGACCATTAATGATAATAGAATACCAATTGTTACTCATAATTCTCCAAACTAAGTCAATAAAAATCTCCCCAAAACCAAATTTCCTTAAGACCAAACATGTGAATGACCAAGATACCCTATCATATGCCTTGGTCATATCAAGTTTGATAACAACATTCTTTCTTGTATTGGGTTTTTTAATACCATGAGTAATTTCTTGTGCAAGCATGATGCTTTCTGTTATGCTTCTACCTCTTACAAACCCAGACTGATTGTCTGAAAACAATAAGGGCAAAATAGTAGCGAATCTCATGCTCAGTATTTTAGAGATTATCTTATTGGTAAAGTTACTAAGGCTTATAGGTCTAAGATCAGTGAATCTTGTAGGATGTTCAGTTTTTGGAAGCAAAACCAAACATGCATGAGACATGAACTTGGGCATAATGTTACCACAAAAGAAAGATTGTACAGCTTCCAGCAAGTCTTCTTTAATGATACTCCAACAAGCTTGATAAAATTTACCCCCTATACCATCTGGTCCTGCAGCAGAGTTTGGGTTCATAGCAAACACAACTTGTTTGAGTTCCTCTACACTAGGTAGTGCTTGCAGCATCTCATTCTGTTCAAGAGTGACTGTTGTAGGAATGAGTTGTAGAACTCTTTCATCTATTCTATCATTGTGACCAGTAAACATTTGTTGATAATAATCACAGGTAGCCTGAGCAATTTGTTCCTCACCCTGTATCCACACCTCATTTTCAGTACAATTTTTGTTCAAAAATAACCTCCTTCTTCTACCTCTCATCAAAGCATGAAAGTATTTGGTATTAGCATCCCCTTCCCTAAACCATTGTAATTGTGTCTTTTGTTTAAGAGCAAATTCTTCCATTTTCAAATACTTAATGTAAGTTGCATTCATCTGATGTAGATTTTGTGTAGCAGCTTCATTGTTATTTGTCATAAGTTCTAGTTCAGAGTTCCTAATATTTTCTTCAAACTCCTTGACCTTAGTAAAGATATCTCCATACTCCTGTTTAGACCAGGTACTAAGAGTGGTTGTTACTCTCTTCATTTTTTGATGTAATCTCCACACTGGGTTGCCAGTAACTTCCTTTTCCCAGCACTGATGTACTGTATTCAAAAAACTGTCATTGTCAACCCAAAAATGTAAGAACTTGAAATATTTAATATGGCTCTCATTAACTCTAGTCATTTCTATCAACATGGGACTGTGATCTGAACCAATAGAAGATAAATTCTCAATAGTAGTTTGAGGCATAACCTCTAACCATTTATCATTAACCATAGACCTATCTAATCTCTTCCAAACTCTAGCTTCTGCATCCCTTTGATTACACCAAGTGAATGAAAGTCCTGTGTATCCTAAATCAGTTAATCCACAAGCCTCTATCACTCCAATAAATTCAAAAATCTTATTTATATTGTAAGGTGTTCCCCCAAGCTTCTCCTCTATAGATGTGATAACATTGGAATCACGAATTGTACACCAGGGTACTTCTATATTAGCATAAAACAAGAGCATGTCCTATAAAGATCTCCTCATGTAGTCTTTACATTTTGGATATATAAAAGATAGCATGAATTTTTCAGAAAGATCTGTGTGATGAAATGTTATTGTAATATGTTGATCATGTCTTTCCATAATACGACCAGTGACCTCATTAGACCAAAATATCCAGATTTTCCCATTATTATTACTAACTGCATGATCCATCTGTAATTGACTTCTCACTATATCTATATGAGAGTTATTAGCAAATGGTTCCAGAATAGCAATATTAGATAACTGATGAAGTTTCTTGAGAGTTTGAAGCCTTTCCAAGGATTCTTTGGTATTGATACTCCTAGCATTCCAACAAATGACCTTAATCATTAATAACCTTTTGATTTGGACCTAGTCATGGGCCTGCTAGAGTTGTCAGAGAGGCTGGTAATAAGTTGATGAGGTTGGTGTCTAGTTTGCTTCCTTTCTCTTGGGGATAAACCCTGTTGTTCAGTCATTCTTTGAACATCAGAATACTTATCCCGGAAAGTAGAACCAACAACCTGGTCAGTATGTTTCATGGTGTCCTCTGCATCCTCATCAGAATCATCCATAAATTGGTTATCAAGATCAATTTCATCCTCAGAATTAAGAGCCCCATAATCATCAGGAGGCACCTTAACCTTATTACCTTTATTAACAACTTGTTCATCATCATTCTGTCTTATATTTGTCGTATTCTGATCTTTATGAGAGAACTATTCTTCAATCTGTTTGTCTATAGCTATAACATCTGATTCCTTACCCATACTCTGTTGCAGTCTCTTTTTGATAGCCTCTCTTTTCTTTTTACTCAATCTGTCACCAGATTTATTATTAAATCTGCCCTGTTGTTGCCCTGTATTTGTAACCTGTTGAGTGCTGTTTGTTGTTGATTAGTGATAGGGGTAGCACGGGCTCTATAGTCACCACTAGGGTCCCTATCCACTTCCTCATGGCTAGAATAAGTCAGGTCCCCCCTCCCTTTGGAAATCCCTTCCTACAAGTTAGTAGGTGTCTCCTGTCCCTTCCCATCCAAACCTCCAACAACTACCTCAGCTATAATATTGTCAACATAAGTAATGGGTTTAGGGGATGGGAGCATTGAGTCAATACCTGTAACAACTTGTCCTGTAGACACTTCCTTTATTTTATTAATCTTTGTTACCTGTGCAGAACTTATATCCTCCTGTACATGCCTGTTAATCTCATCCTGAACTTGCCTTTGAGCTGCTGTTGGCTGAGGTCTGCTATCACTTTTATTGCCTTTGTATTTTTCCAGAGCCTCTAAACTAGGTGATGACTCCTGCATATCAAGATTAATATATGTATTTCGTGTAGGAATAGTAATTATACCTGCTTGCTTGGTGGACTGATCTTCTTGTCTGGTATTGTCTCTAGGTGCCTGTGATTGATTATTGTTCCTCCTCATTTGTGTTTGCCACTGATCATCTTGCTGATACTGCATGTGCTCCTGATCTCTTTGCTGCTTATAATGCTGATTATTATCTTCCTTCTGCTCACTTTCTTTGTGACCCTTAGATTGTGGTGGATTATTATCCTTATCTTTAGTATGTTTGTTCCTCACATTCTCCAACTCCTTTTTCTTTTTGTCCTCATCTCTTTGCCTTATGGTACAATCACTTTCCAAGTGTCCTTGATGCTTACAGTAGAAACAATAATCAGGAATATTATCATACTCAGTTTTTTGCCATCTCCCATCAGTGATATCCTCCCCTACATAACCCATCCAAATGTAAGGAGGTCTCTTTTCAGTAAGATCAACTTGGACCTTCACCCTTGCTTGACTACCCCTAGTCTTTTTAATAGCTACAGAATCCAAGTATAAAACCTTTCCAATAGGTGAAAGCAATCCAGAAACAAATTCCTTATTATAACAGTGCCAGGGTAGCTCAGGTAAGGAAATCCAAATAGGGACTATAGGAGTTTCTTCAGTCGGTTTAAAATTAGGAGTCCACACTTGAATTCTCATTACCTGCCCTGCTATACTCATCATTTGCTTAGTCCAAACCATATTATAGTCAAGCTCATTATCAAGATCAATGTGTACATGTCTAGAATTAAAGTGGGCAATTTTAACTCCCCGGATAGTTGAGTTTGTAGAATGAAATTATTCCTAATAAGCTCCACTTTAGGCATGGTGTTACTAAATTTCCCAATGAGGGTATATTTGCAGGTGTCTGCTAAATCTTTCATGACCTCTTCTTTCACATACAAAACTGCAGGCAAACCCTGTTTAGTGGTAATTTCAGGTGCTGTCAATGTAATGAAAACATCACATTTGACCTGATTGTACCTATGTCTATCAACATAAGTTTGTACCACAGTACAAGGGGCAGGAGCAGCTAATGAATTAGTTTTAGGAAGATTAGGAATGTTACCAGTAGAACGATCACTTCAAACAATTATTCATATTGACTTTCTGAACTGATTTATCAAAATTACTAGAAATTCTAGAAAAAATCACTTGATAAACTTGCTGTTATCAGCTCTAATGCTAGCCTTAACCGTATTACTTTTCCTTTGTTCTTTAGCAACCCAAATTTGCTCATTCTCCTTTCTACGTTGCTCATTACCAGAATTCACAGGAATCGCAGGAATCACAGGTGTATGAGATTTATCAATATGAGATATACCTGTGTTCTTGCTCTGATTCTTGATAAGTTGTTCATCCATATGAGAAGTGCTCGATTGTCCCAAAGCTTGAACATATTGCTTTCCTTCTCTATGTTGAATTTTACTTTCCAGATTCGTCGCCGGAATCCTTGCAAAATCACCTACGCCGACAATCCCATTTTGAGATGACCTTGAAGCTTCAATAATATGACCTCCACGACCAGTATTACAATCCTGAATATTAGAATCATCGCGAATCACCTCTATATTGCTTCAATTTTGTTGGCGCGTTTGGGATGAATCACCCGTCACCATCGCCTGTGTATTTCGCTCAACTGGGACGGTGAAATCATGTGGGTTTTTACTATTATGTCGATCTTGGAACTGGGAATCTTTTTCACCTGCCCATTTTCCTTGAATTTGACTCGAATCTTCCATGGGTATATGAGTGTAAGTGCCATCCAACTCCCTTTCCGCCATAGCAGTATGAATCGCCTCTTCTCTTACCTGCGAGGAGTTGTAGGATGATGATGAAGACGATTCTGGTAATAGAGGATGTATTTTTGGTGTGGGCATCACTGTAGAAGGATTTGGTGGCCTGAATCGATCATCTGACAACGTTTTCTCCATTTTATTGATGCTGAAACTTTATGAATTTAGGGTTTACGATTTAGGGTTTTGGGTTATGGTTTAGGGTTTATGGTTTAAGATTTAGGGTATCGGGTTTAGGGTTTAGGATTTAACGTTTAAGGTTTAGGGTTAGGGTTTAGGTTTTATAGTTTAGGGTTTAGGGTTTTAGTTTTAGGGATAGGGACTAGGGTTTAGAGTTAAGAATTTAGGGTTTAGGGTTTAGGGTATAGAGTTTAGAGTTTGGATTTGGGGCTTAAGTTTACGGTTTATGGTTTAGGGTTTAGGGTTTAGGACTAGGTTTAGTGTTAGGGTATAGGGTTTAGGGTTTCGGTTTAAGAGTTAGGGATAAGGGTTTAGAGTTTAGGATTTAGGAATTAGGGTTTATAGTTTAGAGTTTAGATTTTGGATTTAGCGATTAGAGTTTAGTTTTATGGTCAAGGTTTAGGGTTTAGGGTTAGAGTTTAGGGTTAGGTGTTTGGGATTTAGGATTTACCGTTTAGGGTTTAAGGTCTAGGTTTAGGATTTAGGATTTAGGATTTAGAATTAGGGATTAGGGTTTAGTGTTTATGATTAGGGTTTAGGGTTTAGGGTTTAGAATTAGGGTTTAGGGTTTAATGTTTAGGGTTAGGGTTTAAGGTTTAGGGTTTAGAATTTAGGGTTTATGGTTCCAAGTTAGGGTTTAGGGTTTAGAGTTTAGGGTTATGGTTTCAAGTTAGGATTTAGGATTCCAAGTTAGGGTTTGTAGTTTACGGTTTAGGGTTTAGGATTTAGGGTTCAGTGTTAAGGGGTTAGGGTTTAGTGTTTAGGGTTAGGATTTAGGGTTTACAGTTTAATGTTTAGGGTTTAGTTCTTTGGTTTAGAGTTTAGTATTAATGGTTTAGGGTAAGGGTTTAGTGTTTAGGGTTTAGTTCTTAGGTTTAGAGTTTAGGATTAATGGTTTACGGTTTAGGGTTTAGGCTTTAGGGTGTAGAGTTTAGGGTTTGTGGTTCCAACTTAGGATTTGGGGTTTAGGGTTTAGAGTTTAAGGTTTATGGTTCCAACTTAGGGTTTAGATTGTAGGGTTTAGGGGTTTAGGGTTTAGAATTTACGGTTTAGCGTTTAAGGTTTAGAGTTATGGATTTAGGGTTTAGTGTTTACGGTTTAGGGTTTAGGGTTTAGAGTTATGGATTTAGGGTTTAGTGTTTAGGGTTTAGTGCTTACGGTTAGGGTTTAGAGTTGTGGATTTAGGGTTGAGTGTTTAGGGTTTACTTCTTAGGGTTAGGGTTTAGAGTTTAGGGTTTAGGGTTCAGGGTTTAGGGTTTAGGGATAGGGTTTAGGTTTTTTTATTGAGGGTTTAGGGTTAGGGTTTAGGGTTTGGCTTTAGGGTTTAGGGTTTTGAAGTTTTGGATTTAGGATTTAGGATTAGGATTTAAGGTGTAGGGTTTAGGGTTTAGGTTTAGCTTTAGGGTTTAGGATTGATGGTTTAGGGTTTTTTTAGGGTTTAGGGTGAGGGTTTAAGGCTTAGAGTTTAGGAATTAGGGTTTAAGGTTTAGTTGTAGCATTAATGGTTGATTGTTTGAGTTTAGGGTTTAGTGTATAGGTTTAGAGTTTAGGGTTTACGGTTTAGGATATAGGGTTTAAGGTTTAGGGTTAAAGGTTTACAGTTTAGGGTAGGGTTCCAAGTTAAGGGTTTAGGGTTTAGGGTTTAGGATTTTGGGTTTATGGTTTAGGGTTTAGGGTTTAGGATTTAGTGTTTAGGATTTAGGATCTAAGGTTTAGGATTTAGGGTTTAGGTTAATGGTTTAGGGTTTAGGGTTTTGGGTTTGGGTTTAGGGTTTATATTTTAGAATTTAGAATTTAGGGTTTAGGGTTTAGGTCTTAGGGTCTAGGGTTTTAGGTCTAGAGTTTTGGATTTTGGGTTTTGGGTTTAGAGTTTAGGGTTTAGGATTTAGGGTTTAGGGTTTAGGGTTTAGGATTTAGGGTTTAGGGTTATGGTTTAGAATTTATGGTTTGGTGTTTATGGCTTAGGGGTTATAGTTTAGGATTATGTTTAGGGTTTATGGTTTAAGGTTTAGGGTTTTAGTTTAAGAGTTAGGGATAAAGGTTTAGAGTTTAGGATTTGGGATTTAGGGTTTAGGGTTTAAGGTTTATGGTATAGAGTTTGAATTTAGGGATCATAGTTTTTAGGGTCAGGGTTTAGGGTTTAGGGTTTAGGGTTAGGGTTTAGGATTTAGGGTTAGGTGTTTGGGTTTTAGGATTTACGATTTAGGGTTCAGGGTTAAGGGATAGGGTTTAGGGTTTAGGTTTAGGATATAGGGTTGAGGGTTTAGAATTAAGGTTTAGGGTTTAGTGTTTAGGGTTAGTGTTTAGGATTTAGGGTTTATGCTTTATTGTTTAAGGTTTAGGGTTTAAGGTTTAGAGTTTAGGGTTTATGGTTCCAAGTTAGGGTGAGCATTTAGGGTTTAGAGTTTAGGTTTTACAGTTCCAAGTAAGGATTTAGGGTTTTGAGTGGAGAGTTTAGGTTTATGGTTCCAAGTTAGGGTTTAGGGTTCCAAGTTAGGGTTTTTAGTTTACGGTTTATGGTTAAGGGTTTAGGGTTTGGGGTTAAGGGTTTAGGTTTTAGGTTTTAGGGTTTAGGGTTTAGGGTTTAGGGTTTAGGGGTTTAGGGGTTTAGGGTTTAGGGTTTAGGGTTTAAGGTTTAATGTTTAGGGTTTAGGGTTTAGGGTTTAGTGTTTAGAGTTTAGGATTTAGGGGTTAGGGATTAGGGTTTAGGATTTAGGGTTTAGGGTTTAATGTTTTAGATTTAGGGTTTATTCTTTACGGTTTAGTTCTTATGTTTAGAATTGAGGATTAATGGTTTAGGGTTAGGGTTTAGTATTTTGGGTTTAGGGTTTAGGGTTAGGGTTCAAGGTTTAGGGTTTAGGGTTAGGGTTTGGGTTTATAGTTTAGGGTTTTGGAGTTTATGATTTAGGGTTTTGGAGTTTAGGATTTATTGTTTAGGGTTTAGGGTTTAGCTTTAGCTTTAGGGTTTAGGATTAATGGCTTAGGATTAGAGTATAGGGTATAGGATTTAGGGTTTTTGGTTTAGGGTTAGGGTTTAATGTTTAATGTTTTGGAATTAGGGTTTGCGATTTAGAGTTTATAAATTGGAGTTTAGGGTTTAGGGTTTAGGTTTAGGATTAGCGTTTAGGGTTTAGCATTTAGGGTATATGGTTTAAGGTTTTGGGTTTATGTTTTAGAGTTTAGGGTTTCAGGTTTATGTTTTAGGGTTTAGTGTTTCAAGTTAATGGTCTAGGTTTTAGGGTTTAGGGGTTAGGATTTTGGGTTTAGGGTTTAGGGTTTAGGGTTTACAATTTAGGGTTTAGGGGTTAGAGTTTAGGGTTTAGGGTTTATGGTTAGGGTTTAGGGTTTATTATTAATGGTTTAGGGTTTAAGGTTTATTATTGATGGTTTAGGGTTTAAAGTTTTAGGTTGTTTAGGGTTTAGGGTTTAGGGTTTAGGATATAGGGGTTAGGGTTTAGGGTTTAGGGTTTAGGGTTTAGGGTTTAGTGTTTAACATTTCGAGTTTAGGGATTAGGGATTAAAGTTTAGAATTTAGGGTTTAGGGATTAGGATTTAGAGTTTAGGATTAAGGGTTTTAGGTTTAAGGGTTTAGGGTTTAGGGTTTAGAGTTTCTATTTAGGGTTTAGAGTTTAGGTTTAGAGTTAGAGTTTAGGGTTTAGTGTTTAGTGTTTAGGGTTAGGAGCTTAAGATTTAGAGTTTACAGTTTAGGATTTATGGTTTAGGGTTTAGGATTTTGGTTTAGGGTTTAGGGTTGAGTATTTAGAGTTCAGGGTTTAGGGTTCCAAATTTAGGGTTTTGAGTTTTGGGTTTTGGTTTTAAGATTTAAGGTTTAGGGTTTAAGGTTTAGGGTGTAGGGTTTTTGGTTTTGAGTGTAGGGTTTAGGATTTAGGGTTTAGGATTTTGGGTTCAGGGTTTAGGATTTAGGGTTTAGTGTTTAGGGTTTAGAGTTTAGGGTTTATGATTTAGGGTTTAGGGTTATGGTTTATGGTTTAGGGTTTCGAGTTTAGGGTTTAGGGTTTAGGATTAGGTTTAGTGTTAGGGTTTAGGGTTTATGGTTTATGGTTTAGAGTTTCGGTTTAAGAGTTAGGGATAAGGGTTTAGAGTTTAGGATTTCGGATTTAGGGTTTATAGTTTAGGGTTTAGATTTTGTATTTAGGGATTAGTGTTTAGTTTTATTGTCAGGATTTTGGGTTTAGGGTTAGAGTTTAGGGTTAGGTGTTTGGGATTTAGGATTTTTGGTTTAGGGTTTAAGGTTTAGGTTTAGGATTTAGGCTTTAGGATTTAGAATTAGGGATTAGGGTTTAGTGTTTAGAGTTAGGGTTTAGGATTTAGGGTTTAAAATTAGGGTTTAGGGTTTAATGTTTAGGGTTAGGGTTTAAGGTTTAGGTTTTAGAGTTTGAGGTTTATGGTTCCAAGTTAGGGTTTAGGGTTTAAGGTTTAGAGTTTAGAGTTATGGTTCCAAGTTAGGGTTTAGGATTCTAGGTTAAGGTTTGTAGTTTAGGGTTTAGAGTTTAGGGTTTAGGGTTAAGGGGTTAGAGTTTAGTGTTTAGGGGTTAGGATTTAGGGTTTAGAGTTTTTGATTTAGGGTTTAATTCTTAGGTTTAGAGTTTAGGATTAATGGTTTAGGGTAAGGGTTTAGTGTTTAGGTTTTAGTTCTTAGGTTTAGAGTTTAGGATTAATCGTTTAGGGTTTAGGGTTTTGGCTTTAGGGTTCCAAGTTAGGATTTAGGGTTTAAGGTTTAGAGTTTAAGGTTGATGGTTCCAAGTTAGGGTTTAGGGTTTAGAGTTTAAGGTTTATGGTTCCAAGTTAGGGTTCAGAGTGTAGTGCTTAGGGGTTTAGGGGTTTAGGGTTTAGAGTTTACGATTTAGGGTTTAGGGTTTAGAGTTGTGGATTTAGGGTTTAGTGTTTAGGGTTTAGTACTTAGGGTTAGGGTTTAGAGTTGTGGATTTAGAGTTTATAGTTTAGAGTTTAGTTCTTAGGGTTAGGGTTTAGGTATAGTGTTTAAGATTTAGGGTTTAGGGATAGGGTTTAGGGTTTTTGATTGAGTGTTTAGGATTTTGAAGTTTAAAATTTAGGATTTAGGGTTTAGGGTTTAGCTTTAGCTTTAGGGTTTAGGATTAATTGTTTAGGGTTTTTTTAAGGTTTAGGGTGAGGGTTTAAGGTTTAGAGTTTAGGAATTAGTGTTTAAGGTTTAGCTGTAGGATTAATGATTGATGGTTTGAGTTTAGGGTTTAGTGTATAGGGTTTAGAGCTTAGGGATTAGGGTTTAGGATTTAGTGTTTAAGGTTTAGCGTTAAGGGTTTAAACTTTAGGATTTAGGGTTTAGTGTTAAGGATTTTGGGTTTTGTGTTTAGGGTTTAGGGTTTAGGGTTTAGGATATTGGGTTTTGTGTTTACGGTTTAGGGTTTAGGATTTAGTGTTTAGGATTTATGATTTAGGGTTTAGGATTTAGGGTTTAGATGAAGGGTTTAGGGTTTAGAGTTTTGGGTTTAGGGTTTAGGGTTTAGGGTTAATATTTTAGGGTTTAGAGTTTAGGGTTTAGGGTTTAGGGTTTAGGGTTTAAGGATTAGGGTCTAAGGTTTTGGGTCTAGGGTGTTGGGTTTTGGGTTTAGGGTTTAAGGATTAGGGTCTAAGGTTTTGGGTCTAGGGTGTTGGGTTTTGGGTTTAGGGTTTAGGGTTTAGGATTTAGGGTTTAGGGTTTAGGATTTAGGGTTTAGGGTTTAGGGTTTAGGGTTTAGGGTTTAGGGTTTAGGGTTTAGGGTTATGGTTTAGAATTTATGGTTTAGTGTTTATGGTTTCAGGTTTTGGGTTTCGGGTTTAGGGTTTATGTCTTAGGGTTTAAAGTTTAGGATTAGGTTTAGGGTTAGGGTTTAGGGTTTATGGTTTAATGTTTAGGGTTTTAGTTTAAGAGTTAGGGATAAAGGTTTAGAGTTTAGGATTTGGGATTTAGGGTTTAGGGTATAGAGTTTAGATTTTGAATTTAGGGATTAGAGTTTAGTTTTAGGGTCAGGGTTTAGTGTTTAGGGTTAGGGTTTAGGTTTATCTTTAGGGTTTAGGATTAATGGTTTAGGGTTTTTTAAGGGTTTAGGGTTTTGTGTTAGGGTTTAAGGTTTAGAGTTTAGGAATTAGGGTTTAAGGTTTAGCTATAGGATTAATAGTTGATGGTTTGAGTTTTGGTTTTAGTGTATAGGGTTTAGCGTTTAGGGTTTAGGATTTAGGGTTTAAGATTTAAGGTTAAGGGTTTATAGTTTAGGGTTTAGGGTTCCAAGTTAAGGGTTTAGGGTTTAGGGTTTAGGATTTTGGATTTAGGGTTTAGTGTTTAGAGTTTAGGGTTTAGGATTTAGTGATTAGGGTTTAGGATTTAGGGTTTAGGTTAATGGTTTAGGGTTTAGGGTTTAGGGTTTTGGGTTTTGGGTTTAGGGTTTAGGATTTAGATTTTAGGGTTTAGAGTTTAGGGTTTAGGGTTTAGGGTTTAGGGTTTAGGGTTGTAAGTTTATGTTTTAGAGTTTAGGGTTTCAGGTTTAAGTTTTAGGGTTTAGTGTTTTGAATTAATGGTCTAGGGTTTGGGGTTTAGGGGTTAGGGTTTAGAGGTTTGGGTTTGGTGTTAGGGTTTAGGGTTTATTGTTGATGGGTTAGGGTTTAGGGTTTAGGGTTTTAGGGTTTAGGGTTTTAGGTTAGGGTTTAGGGTTTAGGGTTTGGGATATAGGTTTTTGGGTTTAAGGTTTAGGGATTAGGATTTAGGGTTTAGGATTTAGGGTTTAGCATTTTGAGTTTAGAGATAAGCGATTAAAGTTTAGAATTTAGGGTTTAGGGATTAGGGTTTATAGTTTAGGATTAAGGGTGTAGGTTTTAGGATTTAGGGTTTAAGGTTTAGAGTTTGGATTTTGGGTTTAGTGTTTAGGTTTAGAGTTAGGGTTTAGGGTTTAGTGTTTAGGGCTAGGAGTTTAAGATTTAGAGTTTATAGTTTATGATTTTTGGGTTTAGGGTTTTGGTTTTGGGTTTAGGGTTTAGGGTTGAGAATTTAGAGTTTAGGGTTTAGGGTTGAGAATTTAGGGTTTAGGGTTGATAATTTAGGGTTTAGGGTTTTTTATTTTGGGTTTAAGGTTTAAGGTTTAGGGTTTAGGGTTTAGGGTTTAAGGTTTAGGGTTTAGGGTCTAAGGTTTTTGGTTTTGGGTTTAGGGTTTAGGGTTTAGGGTTAAGGGTTTAGTGTTTAGGGTTTAGAGTTCTGGATTTAGGGTTTAGGGTTATGGTTTAGGGTTTATAATTTTGAGTTTAGGGTTTATTGTTTAGGGTTAAGGATTAGGTTTAGTGTTAGGGTTTAAGGTTTATTATTTAGGGTTTAGGGTTTCAGTTTAAGAGTTAGGGATAAGGTTTAATGTTAGGGTTTAGGGTTAAGGATTAGGTTTAGTGTTAGGGTTTAGGGTTTAGGGTTTAGGATATAGGGTTTAGGGTTGGTGTTTAGGGTTTATTGTTTAGGGTTGGTGTTTAGGGTTTATGGTCTAGGGTTTAGCATTTCGAGTTTAGGGATTAGGGATTAAAGTTTAGAATTTAGGATTTAGGGATTAGGCTTTAGAGTTTAGGATAGAGGGTTTAGGTTTTAGTGTTTAGGGTTTAGGGTTTAGAGTTTGGATTTTGGGTTTAGAGTCTAGGTTTAGAGTTAGGGTTTAGGATAGAGGGTTTAGGTTTTAGGGTTTAGAATTTGGATTTTGGGTTTAGAGTTTAGGTTTAGAGTTAGGGTTTAGGGTTTAGTTTTTTAGGGTTAGGAGTTTAAGATTTAGAGTTTACAGTTTAGTATTTAGCGTATAGGGTTTAGATTTTGGGTTTAGGGTTTAGGGTTGAGGATTTAGAGTTTAGGGTTTAGGGATTAGGGTTTAGGGTTTAGGGTTTTCAATTTTGGGTTTTGGGTTTAGGGTTTAAGGTTTAGTGTTTAGGGTTTAAGGTTTAAGGGTTTAGGGTTTTGTATTTAGGGTTTAGTGTTTAAGGTTTAGAGTTTAGGGTTTAGGATTTAGGGAATAGAGTTATGGTTTAGAGTTTATGGTTTTGAGTTTAGGGTTTAGGGTTTAGGGTTTAGGACTAGGTTTAGTGTTAGGGTTTAGCTTTTAGAGTTTCGGTTTAAGAGTTAGGGATAAGGGTTTAGAGTTTTGGATTTAGGATTTAGGGTTTAGAGTTTAGAGTTTAGATTTTGGACATATGGATTAGAGTTTAGTTTTAGGGTCAGGGTTTAGGGTTTAGGGTTAGAGTTTGGGATTTAGGATTTGGTGTTTGGGATTTATGATTTACGGTTTAGGGTTTAAGGTTTAGGTTTAGGATTTAGGGTTTAGGTTTAAGAATTAGGGATTAGGGTTTAGTGTTTAGGGTTAGTGTTTAGGGTTTAGGTTTTAGGGTTTAGAATTAGGGTTCAGGGTTAGGGTTTAGGGTTTAGGGTTTAGAGTTTAGGGTTTATGGTTCCAAGTTAGGGTTTAGGGTTTAGAGTTTAGAGTTTAGGGTTATGGTTCCAAGTTAGGGTTTATAGTTTAGGGTTTATGGTTATGGGTTTAGGGGTTAGGGTTTAGGTTTTAGAGTTTTTTATTTAGGGTTTAGTTCTTAGGTTTAGAGTTTAGGATTAATGGTTTAGGGTTCCTTTCTTAGGTTTAGAGTTTAGGATTAATGGTTTAGGGTTTAGGGTTTAGGGTTTGTGGTTCCAAGTTAGAGTTTAGGGTTTACAATTTATAGTTTAGCGTTTACAGTTCCAAGTTAGTGTTTAGAGTTTAGGGTTCCAAGTTAGAGATTAGAGTTTAGGGTTCCAAGTTAGGGTTTAGAGTTTAGGGTTTATGGTAACGGGTTTAGGGTTTAGAGTTTAAGGTTTAGGGTTTAGGGTTTAGGGTTTAAAGTTGTGGATTTAGGGTTTAATGCCTAGGGTTTAGGGTTTAGTTATTAGGGTTTAGGGTTTTGGGATAGGGTTTAGGGTTTTTAGTTGATGGTTTAGGGTTAGGGTTTAGGGTTTGGATTTAGGGTTTAGGGTTTTCGAGTTTAGGATTAAGGGTTTCGGATTTAGGATTTAGCTTTAGCTTTAGCTTTAGTGCTTAGGATTAATGATTTAGGGTTTAGTTCTTAGGTTTAAAGTTTAGTATTAATGGTTTAGGGTTTATTTCTTAGGTTTATAGTTTAGGATCAATGGTTTAGGGTTAAGGGTTTAGGGTTTGTGGTTCCAAGTTAGAGTTTGGGGTTTAGGATTTATAGTTTAGGGTTTACAGTTCCAAGTTAGGGTTTAGAGTTTAGGGTTCCAAATTAAGGTTTAGAGTTTAGGAATCCAATTTAGGGTTTAGAGTTTAAGGTTTATGGTAAAGGGTTTAGGGTTTAGCGTTTAAGGTTTAGGGTATAGGGTTTAGAGTTGTGGATTTAGGGTTTAGTCTTTAGGGATTAGTGCCTAGGGTTTAGGGTTTAGTTATTAGTGTTTAGGGTTTAGGGATAGGGTTTAGAGTTTTTAGTTGATGGTTTAGGGTTAGGGTTTAGGGTTTGGATTTAAGGTTTAGGGTTTTTGAGTTTAGGATTAACGGTTTTGGGTTTAGGGTTTAGCTTTAGCTTTAGGATTTAGGATTAATGATTTAGGGTTTAGGGTTAGGGTTTAAGGTTTATAGTTTAGGAATTAGGTTTTAAGGTTTAGCTTTAGGATTAATGGTTGATGATTTGAGTTTAGGGTTTAGTGTATAGGGTTAAGAGTTTAAGGTTTAGGGTTTAAGATATAAGGTTTAGGGTTTAGGGTTTAGGGTTTAGAGTTTAGGGTTTAGGGTTCCAAGTTAAGGGTTTAGGGTTTAGGATTTTGGGTTTTGGGTTTTGGGTTTAGGGTTTAGCGTTTAGGGTTTAGGGTTTAGGACTTAGTGTTTAAGGTTTAGGATTTAGGGTTTTGGTTAATGGTTTAGGGTTTAGGGTTTTGGGTTTAGGGTTTAGATTTTAGGGTTTAGGGTTTAGGGTTTAAGGTTTAGGGTGTAGGGTGTAGGGTTTTGGGTTTTGGGTTTTGGGTTTAGGGTTTTGTGTTTTGTGTTTTGGGTTTAGGATTTAGGGTTTAGTGTTTAGGGTTTAGGATTTAGGGTTTATGATTTAGGGTTTAGGGTTGGTGTTTAGGGTTTATTGTTTAGGGTTGGTGTTTAGGGTTTATGGTCTAGGGTTTAGCATTTCAAGTTTAGGGATTAGGGATTAAAGTTTAGAATTTAGGATTTAGGGATTAGGCTTTAGAGTTTAGGATAAAGGGTTTAGGTTTTAGGGTTTAGGGTTTAGAGTTTGGATTTTGGGTTTAGAGTTTAGGTTTAGATTTAGGGTTTAGGATAGAGGGTTTAGGTGTTAGGGTTTAGAATTTGGATTTTGGGTTTAGAGTTTAGGTTTAGAGTTAGGGTTTAAAGTTTAGTTTTTAGGGTTAGGAGTTTAAGATTTAGAGTTTACAGTTTAGTATTTAGCGTATAGGGTTTAGGTTTTGGGTTTAGGGTTTAGAGTTGAGGATTTAGAGTTTAGGGTTTAGGGATTAGGGTTCCACGGTTTTGGATTTAGGGTTTAGGGTTTTCGATTTTGGGTTTTGGGTTTAGGGTTTAAGGTTTAGTGTTTAGGGTTTAAGGTTTAAGGGTTTAGGGTTTAGTGTTTAAAGTTTAGAGTTTAGGGTTTAGGATTTAGGGATTAGAGTTATGGTTTACAGTTTATGGTTTTGAATTTAGGGTTCCAAGTTAGGGTTTAGAGTTTAGGGTTTATGGTAAAGGGTTTAGGGTTTAGCGTTTAAGGTTTAGGGTTTAGAGTTATGGATTTAGGGTTTAGTCTTTAGGGTTTAGTGCCTAGGGTTTAGGGTTTAGTTATTAGGGTTTAGGGTTTTGGGATAGGGTTTAGGGTTTTTAGATGAGGGTTTAGGGTTAGGGTTTAGGGTTTGGAATTAGGGTTTAGGGTTTTCAAGTTTAGGATTAAGGGTTTCGAGTTTAGGATTTAGCTTTAGCTTTAGGGCTTAGGATTAATGATTTAGGGTTTAGTTCTTAGGTTTAGAATTTAGTATTAATGGTTTAGGGTTTATTTCTTAGGTTTAGAGTTTAGGATTAATGATTTAGGGTTAAGGGTTTAGAGTTTGTGGTTCCAAGTTAGAGTTTAGGGTTTACGATTTATAGTTTAGGGTTTACAGTTCCAAGTTAGGGTTTAGAGTTTAGGGTTCCAAGTTAAGGTTTAGAGTTTAGGAATCCAAGTTAGGGTTTAGAGTTTAAGGTTTATGGTAAAGGGTTTAGGGTTTAGCGTTTAAGGTTTAGGGTTTAGGGTTTAGAGTTGTGGATTTAGGGTTTAGTCTTTAGGGATTAGTGCCTAGGGTTTAGGGTTTAGTTATTAGGGTTTAGGGTTTAGGGATAGGGTTTAAAGTTTTTAGTTGATGGTTTAGGGTTAGGGTTTAGGGTTTGGATTTAGTGTTTAGGATTAAGGGTTTTGGGTTTAGGGTTTAGCTTTAGCTTTAGGATTTAGGATTAATGATTTAGGGTTTTTTAGGGTTTAGGGTTAGGGTTTAAGGTTTATAGTTTAGGAATTAGGTTTTAAGGTTTAGCTTTAGGATTAATGGTTGATGATTTGAGTTTAGGGTTTAGTGTATAGGGTTAAGAGTTTAAGGGTTAGGGTTTAGGATTTAAGGTTTAAGGTTTAGGGTTTAGGGTTTAGAGTTTAGGGTTTAGGGTTCCAAGTTTAGGGTTTAGGGTTTAGGATTTTTGGTTTCGGGTTGTGGGTTTAGGGTTTAGCGTTTAGGGTTTAGGGTTTAGGATTTAGTGTTTAAGGTTTAGAATTTAGGGTTTTGGTTAATGGTTTAGGGTTTAGATTTTTGTGTTTTGGGTTTTGGGTTTAGGGTTTAGATTTTAGGGTTTAGGGTTTAGGGTTTAAGGTTTAGGGTTTAAGGTTTAGGGTGTAGGGTCTAGGATTTTGGGTTTAGGGTTATGTGTTTTGTGTTTTGGGTTTAGGGTTTACGGTTTAGTGTTTAGGGTTTAGGATTTAGGGTTTAAGATTTAGAGTTTAGGGTTATGGTTTACAATTTAAGGTTTAATGTTTATGCTTTCAGGTTTCGTGTTTATGATTTATGGTTTAGGGTGTACGGTTTAGAATTAGATTTATGGTTTATGGTTTAGAGTTTATGGTTTTAGTTTAAGAGTTAGGGATAAGGGTTTAGAGTTTTGGATTTAAGATTGAAGGTTTTGGGTTTATGGTTTAGAGTTTAGAGTTTGAATTTATGGATTAGAGTTTAGTTTTAGGGTCAGGGTTTAGGGTTTAGGGTTAGGCTTTAGGATTTAGGGTTAGGTGTTTGGGATTTAGGATTTACGGTTTAGGGTTTAGGATTTTGGTTTAGGATATAGGGTTTAGGGTTTAGAATTAGGGTTAGGGTTTAATGTTTAGGGTTAGAGTTTAGGGTTTAGGGTTTAGGGCTTATTGTTTAGGGTTTAGGGTTTAAGGTTTAGAGTTTAGGGTTTATGGGTCCAAGTTAGGGTTAGGGTTTAGGGTTTAGGGTTTAGATTTTAGGTTTTATGGTTCCAAGTAAGGGTTTAGGGTTTAGAGTATATAGTTTTGGGTTATGGTTCCAAGTTAGGGTTTAGGTTCCAAGTTAGGGTTTATAGTTTAGGGTTTATGGTTAAGGGTTTAGGATTTAGATTTAAGGGTTTAGGTATTAGGGTTTAGGGATTAGGGTTCTGTGTATAGGGTTTTAGGAGTTTAGGGTTTAGGGTTTAGGATTTAGGGGTTAGGGTTTAGCGTTTAGGGTTAGGGTTTAGGGTTTAGAATTTTAGATTTATGGTTCAGTGTTTAGGGTTTAGTTCTCAGGTTTAGAATTTACGATTAATGGTTTAGGTTTAGGGTTTGGGTTTACAGTTTAGGGTTTTGGAGTTTAGGATTTAAGGTTTAGGGTTTAGGGTTTAGCTTTAGCTTTAGTATTTAGGATTAATGGCTTAGGGTTAGGGTATAGGGTTTTGGGTTTATGGTTAGGGTTTAAGGTTTAGAGTTTTGGAATTAGGGTTTACGGTTTAGAGTGTAGGAATTAGAGTTTAGGGTTTAGGGTTTTGGTTTAGGATTAGCGTTTAGGGTTTAGGATTTAGGGTTTTGGGTTTATGTTTTAGATTTTAATGTTTCAGATTTAAGTTTTCGGGTTGTGTTTTGAGTTAATGGTCTCGGGTTTAGGGTTTAGGGGTTAGGGTTTAGAGTTTAGTATTTAGTGTTTGGGGTTAGGGTTTAGGGTATATTGTTGATGGTTTAGGATTTAGGGTTTTAAGTTAGAGTTTAGGGGGTTTAGGGTTTAGGATGTAGGTTTTAAGGTTTAGAGTTTAGGGATTAGGATTTGGGGTTTAGGGTTAGGTTTAGGTTTTTGGTTTAGGGTTTATGGCTTAGTGTTTAGGGTTCGGAGTTTAAGATTTAGAGTTTTTTTTAAAAAAATTGAACGACCCTTGAGGGGGTCATGGGCTGAGCAACATCCCCAGGCCTTATCATATATAAATCTCAAAAAATACAAGGAGGGGGACATATACCGAACCTCCAATCCTAAGGTTGGGTCAAGAGTCGACCTACCTACTAAGGTTAGTCCACTCAACCCTATATAATAAGATGTAATATTAAACTAAGCACCTAGAGAGGACTCATCTGTTAATACAAATTTACTAATAATACATAAATAAGGGAGACTCTCCCCTTACAAGAAAATTAGAAATTATACCTAATCAAATTACTATACCTGAAGACATAGTTAATTTGAATAGTTGTATCTCATGAATCAACTTGTCAACGAAAATGAGTCCTTATCGAAGCACTTGGTACATTATGTGTTATAAGTGTGATTCTTGCAGGTTTGTACGAAGACCCTCTGTACGAGCTTCCTAATCTGCAAAAGCTCCCTCATGCTGAAATTGATCATCGAGCATTAGATTGAAAAACTGAGGAAGTTTCTTGTTATAATGTAAGCCTCTTGGAAATTTTCTACCACCACCAGGAGCTCTTGTTCCTAATCAAACAACCAAACTAAATAAATAGTTAAGATGATAAAGAGAAACAGAAATTCACGAAGATGTATTAAATAAAGTCAAGGAGGAATTTTAATCCTTCTCATTTTTTTTCTTCTGAAGCTTTGCATTCCCATTTTCTCCAGAATATAGCTTCCTCTAACTGCTGTTGGTAATTGGTTGGGAGTGTAATAATGTTGTATAATATCGTGTTCATGACTCTGTTTAGACAACAAGTCTAATGTACTGTTGGCCTCTCTGTATGTATGATCACATTGAATATAAGATTTAGAGTTTACAGTTTAGGATTTAGGGTTTAGGGTTTAGGTTTTGGGTTTAGGGTTGAGGATTTAGAGTTTAGGGTTTAGGGTTCCAAGTTTTGGGTTTAGGGTTTAGGGTTTTTGATTTTGGGTTTAGGGTTTAGGATTTAGGGTTTAGGGTCTAGTGTTTTTGGTTTTGGGTTTAGGGTTTAGGGTTTAGTATTTAGGGTTTAGTGTTTAAGGTTTAGAGTTTAGGGTTTAGGATTTAGGTTTTAGGGTTATGGTTTAGGGTTTATGGTTTCGAGTTTAGGGTTTAGGGTTTAGGATTTAGGGTTTACTTCTCAGGTTTAGAATTTAGGATTAATAGTTTAGGGTTAGGGTTTAGTGTTTAGGGTTTAGGGTTTAGGTTTTGGGTTTAGGGTTTAGGGTTGAGGATTTAGAGTTTAGGGTTTAGGGTTTTCTATTTTGGGTTTAGGGGGGTTAAGGTCTAGGGTTTAGTGTTTAAAGTTTTGGGTTGAGGGTCTAGGGTTTTTAGTTTTGGGTTTAGGGTTTAGGATTTATGGTTTAGGGTTTACTGTTTATGGTTTAGTATTTATGGTTTAGAGTTTAGGGTTTAGGATTTAGGGTTTAGGGTTATGGTTTAGGATTTATGGTTTCGAGTTTAGGGTTTAGGGTTTAGGGTTTATTGTTTAGGATTAGGTTTAGTGTTAGGGTTTAGGGTTTAGGGTTTAGAGTTTAGGGTTTCCATTTAATAGTTAGAGATAAGGATTTAGAGTTTTGGATTTAGGATTTAGGGTTTAGAGTTTAGAGTTTAGATTTTGGACTTAGGGATTAGAGTTTTGTTTTAGGGTCAAGGTTTAGGGTTTAGGGTTAGAGTTTAGGATTTAGGGTTTGGTGTTTGGGATTTAGGATTTACGGTTTAGGGTTTAAGGTTTAGGTTTAGGATTTAGGGTTTACGGTTTAGGGTTAGGGTTTACGGTTTAGAGTTTAGAGTTTATGGTGTAGGGTTTAGGGTTTAAGGTTTAGTGTTCAGGGTTTAATGTTTAGGGTTTATGGTTCCAAGTTAGGGTTTGGATTTAGGGTTTAGGGTTTTGGATTTTAGGATTAAGGATTTAGGGTTTAGGGTTTAGCTTTATCTTTAGGGTTTAGGATTAACTGTTTAGTGTTTTTTAGGGTTTAGCGTTAGCTTTAGGATTAATGGTTGATGATTTGAGTATAAGGTTTAGTGTATAGGGTTAAGAGTTTAGGGTTTAGGGTTTAGGATTTAGGGTTTAAGGTTTAGGGTTTAAGGTTTAGAGTATAGGGTTTAGGATTTTGGGTTTTGGGTTTAGGGTTTAGTGTTTAGAGTTTAGGGTTTAGGATTTAGTTTTTAAGGTATAGGATTTAGGATTTAGGTTGATGGTTTAGGGTTTAGGGTTTTGGGTTTAGGGTTTAGGGTTTAGGGTTTAGGGTTTTGGGTTTTGGATTTAGGGTTTAGGGTTTAGATTTTAGGGTTTAGCGTTTAGGGTTTAGGGTTTAGGGTTTAGGGTTTAAGGTTTAGGGTGTAGGGTTTTGGGTTTTGGGTTTTGGGTTTAGGGTTTAAGATTTAGGGTTTAGGGTTTAGGGTTTAGGGTTTAGGGTTTAGGGTTTAGGGTTTAGGATTTAGGGTTTAAGGTTATGGTTTACAATTTATGGTATAGTGTTTAAGGTTTCAGGTTTCGGGTTTAGGATTTATGGTTTACGGTTTAGGATTAGGTTTATGGTTAGGGTTTATGGTTTATGGTTTAGGGTTTATGGTTTCAGTTTAAGAGTTAGGGATAAGGGTTTAGAGTTTAGGATTTAAGATTTAGGGTTTAGGGTTTATGGATTAGAGTTTAGAGTTTGAATTTAGGGATTAGAGTTTAGTTTTAGGGTCATGGTTTAGGGTTTAGGGTTAGAGTTTAGGATTTAGGGTAGGTGTTTGGGATTTAGGATTTACGACATAGGTTTTAGGGTTTAGGTTTAGGATATTGGGTTTAGGGTTTAGAATTAGGGTTTAGGGTTTAGTGTTTAATGTTAGGGCTTAGGGTTTATGGTTTATGGTTTATGGTTTCTTATTTAGGGTTTAGGGTTTAAGGTTTAGAGTTTAGGATTTATGGTTTCAAGTTAGGGTTAGGGTTTAGGGTTTGGAACTAGGGTTTAGGGTTTAATGTTTAGGGTTAGGGTATAGAGTTTAGAATTTATAGTTTAGGGTTTATGGGTCCAAGTTAGGGTTTAGGGTTTAGGGTCTAGTTAAGGGTTATGGTTCCAAGTTAGGGTTTAGGGTTCCCTGCTAGGGTTTATAATTTATGGTTTATTGTTGATGGTTTAGGGTTTAAGGTTTTAGGTTAGAGTTTAGGGTTTAGGGTTTAGGGTTTAGGATTTAGGAATAGGGTTTAGGATTCGTGTTTAGGGTTTAGGGTTTAGGATTTAGCATTTCGAATTTAGGGATTAGGGATTAAAGTTTAGAATTTAGTGTTTAGGGATTAGGTTTTAGAGTTTAGGATTAAGGAAATATGTTTTAGGGTCTAGAGTTTGGAATTTACATATATATTTTAGGTTTAGAGTTAGGGTTTAGGGTTTAGGGTGTAGGGTGAAGTGTTTAAGGTTAGGAGTTTAAGTTTTAGAGTTTACAGTTTACGGTTTAGGGTTCCAAGTTTAGGGTTTAGGGTTTAGGGTTTAGAGTTTAAGGTTTAGGGTCTAGGGTTTTTAGTTTCGGGTTTAGTGTTTAGGATTTAGGGTTTAGGGTTTACTGTTCATGGTTTAGTGTTTACGGTTTATACTTTAGGATTTAGGGTTTAGGGTTGTGGTTTAGAGTTTATGGTTTCGAGTTTAGGGTTTAGGGTTTAGGGTTTCAGTTTAAGAGTTAGGGATTAGGGTTTAGAGTTTTGGATTTAGGATTTAGGGTTTAAAGTTTAGAGTTTAGATTTTGGACTTAGAGATTGGAGTGTAGTTTTAGGGTCAGGGTTTAGGGTTTAGGGTTAGAGTTTAGGATTTAGGGTTTGGTGTTTGGGATTTAGGATTTATGGTTTAGGGTTTAAGGTTTAGGTTTAGGATTTAGGGTTGAGGGTTTAGAATTAGGGATTAGGGTTTAGCATTTAGGGTTTAGAGTTTAGTGTTTAGTGTTTAGGGTTTAGAGTTTAAGGGTAAGGGTTTAAAGTTTAAGGTTAAGGGTTTATGGTTCCAAGTTAGTGTTTAGGGTTTAGGGTTTAGGGTTTAGAGTTAAGGTTTATGGTTCCAAGTTAGGGTTTAGGGTTCCCAGTTAGATTTTATAGTTTAGGGTTTATTGTTAATGGTTTAGTGTTTATGGTTTTAGGTTAGAGTTTAGGGTTTAGGGTTTAGGGATTAGGATATATGGTTTAGGGTTTAGGATATAGGGTTTAGGGTTTAGGGTTTAGGGTTTAGGGTTTAGGGTTTAGAGTTTAGGGTTTAGGGTTTAGGGTTTATGGTTGAGGGTTTAGGATTTAGGATTTAGGAATAGGGTTTAGGGTTGGTGTTTAGGGTTTAGCATTTCGAGTTTAAGGATTTGGGATTAAAGTTTATAATTTAGGGTTTAGGGATTAGGATTTAGAATTTAGGGTTAAGGGTTTAGGTTTTATGGTTTAGATTTTGGATTTTGGGTTTAGTGTTTAGGTTTAGAGTTAGGGTTTAGGGTTAGGAGTTTAAGATTTAGAGTTTACAATTTAGGATTTAGGGTTTAGGGTTTAGGTTTTGGGTTTTGGGTTTTGGGTTGAGGATTTAGAGTTTAGGGTTTAGGGTTCCAAGTTTAGGGTTTAGGGTTTAGGGTTTTTTGTTTTGGGTTTTGGGTTTTGGGTTTAGGGCTTAATGTTTAGGGTTTAGGGTGTAGTATTTAGGGTTTACGGTTTACTGTTTACGGTTTAGTATTTATGATTAAGAGTTTAGGGTTTAGGATTTAGTGTTTAGGGTTATGGTTTATGGTTTAGGGTTTAGGGTTTAGGGTTTAGGGTTTAGGGTTTAGGGTTTAGGGTTAGGTTTAGTGGGGTTTAGGGTTTATGGTTTATGGTTTAGGGTTTTGGGTTTTAGTTTAAGAGTTAGGAATAATGGTTTAGAGTTTTGGATTTAGGATTTAGGGTTTAGACCTTAGAGTTTGGAATTTGGACTTAGGGATTAAAGTTTAGTTTTAGGGTTAGGGTTTAGGGTTTAGGGTTAGAGTTTAGAATTTAGGGTTTGGTGTTTTGGATTTAGGATTTACAGTTTAGGGTTTAAGTTTTATGTTTATGATTTAGGATTTAGCATTTTGAATTAGGGATTAGGGATTAGTGTTTAGGGTTAGGGTTTAGGATTTAGAGTTTAGGGTTTAGGGTTTAGAATTTAGGGTTTAAGGTTTAGGGTTTAGGGTTTAGTGTTTAGGATTTAAGGTTTAGGATTTATGGTTCCAATTTAGGGTTTGGATTTAGGGTTATGGGTTTTGAAGTTTAGGGTTTAGGGTTTAGCTTTAGCTTTAGGGTTTAGGATTAATGGTTTAGGGTTTTTTAGTGTTTAGGGTTAGGGTTTAAGGTTTATAGTTTAGGAATTAGGGTTTAAGGTTTAGCTTTAGGGTTAATGGTTGATGATTTGAGTTTAGGGTATAGGGTTAAGATTTTAGGGTTTTGGGTTTAGGATTTAGGGTTTAAGGTTTAGGGTTTAGGGTTTAGGGTTTAGAGTTTAGGGTTTAGGGTTCCAAGTTAAGGGTTTAGTGTTTAGGATTTTGGGTTTTGGGTTTAGGGTTTGGTGTTTAGGGTTTAGGGTTTAGGATTTAGTCTTTAAGGTTTAGGATTTAGGGTTTAGGTTAATGGTTTGGGGTTTAGGGTTTTGGGTTTTGGGTTTAGGGTTTAGGGTTCAGGGTTTAGGATTTAGGATTTAGGCGTATGGTTTACAATTTATGGTTTAGTGTTTATGGTGTCAGGTTTCGGATTTAGGATTTATGGCTTAGGGTTTATGGTTTAGGATTAGGTTTATGGTTAGGGTTTATGGTTTATGGTTTAGGATTTCTGGTTTCAGTTTAAGAGTTAGGGATAAGGGTTTAGAGTTTAGGATTTAAGATTTAGGGTTTAGGGTTTATGGTTTAGAGTTTATAGTTTGAATTTAGGGATTAAAGTTTAGTTTTAGGGTCAGAGTTTATGGTTTAGGGTTAGGGTTTAGGATTTAGGGTTAGGTGTTTGGGATTTAGGATTTACGGTTTAGGGTTTATGATTTATGGTTTAGGTTTAGGATATAGGGTTTAGTGTTTAGAATTAGGGTTTAGTTTGTAGTGTTTAGGGTTAGAGTTTAGTGTTTAGGATTTAGGGTTTATTGTTTAGGGTTTAGGGTTTAAGGTTTAGAGCTTAGGGTTTATGGTTCCAAGTTGGGGTTAGAGTTTAGGGTTTAGAGTTTAGGTTTTATGGTTCCAAGTAAGGGTTTGGAGTTTAGAACTTAGAGTTTAGTGTTTTGGTTCCAAGTTAGTGTTTAGGGTTCCAAGTTAGGGTTTATAGTTTAGGGTTTACGGTGAAGAGTTTAGGGTTTAGGGTTAAGGGTTTAGGTTTTAGGGTTTAGGGTTTAGGGTTTAGCGCTTAGGGTTTAGGATTTAGGGCTTAGAGTTTTAGATTTAGGGTTCAGTGTTTAAGGTTTAGTTCTCAGGTTTAGAATTTAGGATTAATGGTTTAGGGTAAGGATTTAGTGTTTAGGGTTTAGGGTTTAGGGTTTATGTTTAGGGTTTAGGGTTTTGGGTTCAAGGTTTAGAGTTTAGGGTTTAGGTTTGGGTTTACAGTTTAGGGTTTTGGAGTTTAGGATTTAGGGTTTTGTATTTAGGGTTTTCGAGTTTAGGATTTAGGGTTTAGGGTTTAGGGTAAGGAACTTCCGGAGTGAAGGTCAAACATAAGGCAAAGGCAGCGAGTGAGCCGAGGAGAGGTTGAGTGAAATCAGCAGCTAGCCTTTTCGGAATAGGAATGCTCGATGTTTAGCTTTAGCTTTAGTGTTTAGGATTAATGGTTTAGAGTTAGGGTATAGGGTTTTGGGTTTATGGTTAGGGTTTAAGGTTTGGAGTTTTGGAATTAGGGTTTACGGTTTAGAGTGTAGGAATTAGAGTTTAGGGTTTAGGGTTTAGGTTTAGGATTAGCGTTTATGGTTTAGCATTTATGGTATAGGGTTTAGAGTTTTTGGTTTATGTTTTAGATTTTAGGGTTTCAGTTTTAAGTTAAAAGTTGTGTTTTGGGTTTAGGGTTTAGGGTTTAGGGGTTTAGGGTTTAGGGTTTAGGATTTAGGGTTTAGGGTTTAGAGTTTAGGGTTCCAAGTTAAGGGTTTAGGTTTTTGGATTTTGGGTTTTGGGTTTTGGGTTTAGGGTTTAGGGTTTATGGTTTAGATATTAGGGTTTAGGGTTTAGGGTTTAGGATTTAAGGTTTAGGGTTTAAGGTTTAGGGTTTAGGGTTTTGTGTTTTGTGTTTTGGGTTTAGGGTATAGGGTTTAGGGTTTAGGGTTTAGGGTTTAGGGTTTAGAGTTTAGGATTTAGGGTTTAGGGTTATGGTTTACAATTTATCGTTTAGTGTTTATGGTTTCAGGTTTCGGGTTTAGGATATATGGTTTAGGGTTTATGGTTTAGGATTATGTTTATGGTTAGGGTTTATGGTTTAGGGTTTAGGTTTTATGGTTTCAGTTTAAGAGTTAGGGATAAGGGTTTAGAGTTTAGGATTTAAGATTTAGGGTTTAGGGTTTAGGGTTTAGAGTTTAGAGTTTGAATTTAGGGATTAGAGTTTAGTTTTATTGTCAGGGTTTAGGGTTTAGGGTTCCATGTTTTGGGTTTAAGGTTTAGGGTTTTGGGTTTGGGTTTAGGGTTTAGGGTTTAGGGTTTGGGTTTAAGGTTTAGGGTTTAGGGTTTTTGGTTTTGGCTTTAGAGTTCAGGGTTCAGGGTTTAGGGTTTATTGTTTAGGTTTTAGGGTTTAAGGTTTAGAGTTTAGGGTTTGTGGTTCCAAGTTAGGGTTAGGGTTTAGGGTTTGTAGTTTAGGTTTTATGGTTCCAAGTAAGGATTTAGGGTTTAGAGTTTAGAGTTTAAGGTTATGGTTCTAAGTTAGGGTTTAGGGTTCCAATTTAGTGTTTATAGTTTAGGGTTTATGGTTAAGGGTTTAGGGTTTAGGTTTTATGGTTTAGGGTTTTTTTTTTTTTTTTTTATTAAGTAATTGAAAACCCTTGGGTGGGTCAGGGGCTGAGCATCACCCCCAGGCCTTATCATATATATAAAAATGAATATACAAGGAGGGGGACATTTACCGTACCTCCAAACCTAAGGTGGGTCCGAAGTCAACCTACCTACTAAGGTTAGTTGATTCAACCCTATACAATATGATATATTATTTAAACTAAGCACCTAGAGAGGACTCCTCTCTTAATACAAAGTTACTAATAATACATAAAATAAGGCAGACTCTCCCCTTACACGAAATTGAAACTAAGCCTACTCAAACTACTATACCTAAAAGACACAGTAAATCTGAGAGTGTAGCTCATGAAGCAATTAAGGCAAGAAGACAAAGTCTTGATGATGACTATGTGTTCTACTGTTGTCCATCAACTTGTCCGGAAATTAAGTTAGTTCCCGTCATGTTTGATAGATAGTCAAGGAGGTTGTTTGATCCTTTTCAACTTCTTCCTTATGAAATTTTGTACCCCCATTTTCTCCAATAGATAACTTCCTTTTATTGCATGGGGCAATTGAAGATGAGTGTAGTAATGTTTCACTATATCATGTTTGTGACTGTGTTTGGCCAAGAGGTCTGCTGTACCATTAGCTTCCCTGTACGTATGAATACATTGAAAAAAGAGGCACTGTTTAGCAAGCAATTGTAAGTCCTGTATGTACACATGAATCTTCCAAGGAGGCTCAACAACCTGTAAAACCATTCCAGCACCTTAATTGGTTGAGCAGTGAAGTTTCCTGAAAATTGACCCCCATGCTATCTGCAAAAAATTTCCAGATATACCCTGCAAAATGTCCATGAATGAAAATATGATCCACATCATCCCATCCCTGTTTAATACAACATAAACATTTTTCAGGCTCCACTCCAAAGGTTGCCAATATTTCATTGGTTTGCAATTTATATCGTAATGCTCTCCATAGAAGAAAAGACATTTTGAAAGGTATATGTTTATGCCAAATTTGAGAATAATTGACTGTAGTGGCCTTCTTTTTTCTGCAGATTTCCCAAGCTGATGCACAAGTGAAAGTGCCAGCCTCAGTCTGCTTCCAAACTGCACTGTCTTTGACTCCCTGCACAAATTGAATTTTAGTGTTTAGAATAGAGGGAATAAGGAGAGGTGGAACCTGTTGTCTCAGTTTCCTTTCATTCTATTTTCCATCTACTAGAAAGTGTGCAACAGTAGCATTATTGGGACTTGATACAGAAGTAGTATAATTAGCTAATGCACCCCTTCCTAGCCAATCGTCCCACCAGAAAGAGCAACTTCCAGAGTTGATTCTCCAACCAATATACTCTTCTACTTTAGTCTTGTTTTTCATCATGTATTTCC
The DNA here is from genome assembly GCA_029582685.1 of Solanum piurae. NCBI lineage: Eukaryota > Viridiplantae > Streptophyta > Magnoliopsida > Solanales > Solanaceae > Solanum > Solanum piurae. Next base: position 454 of record JAJOOO010004878.1, on the reverse strand, counting down.
ATATTAAAGACTGTCCAGTATCCACCTTTTTTGCAACTGGATGAGCTCTTTGACAATATTTGGATTTAAGAAAGTAACTCCATAAAGAAGATTTGGACCTGAAATTCCACCATTGTTTGTACTGTAAGGAGGTGCATATATCTGGTAATCTTCTGATTCCCAGCCCACCTTCATTACATGGTAAGCACATGTTATCTAGAGAGGTCCAATGATATTTCCTGTTATCCAGATCCTTTCCCCAGAAAAAATCTGAAATAATAGCCTCAATGTATTTAATAGTAGTACTGGGGGGAGAAATTGCAGCCATAGTATGTATAGGTATAGATTGTAATGCATGTTTGATCAAAGTAATTCTGCCCCCAAAACTAAGTATCCTTGTCTGCCAACCACAAACCTTTTTGGAGATCTTCTCTACTAGATAAGAATAATAAATGATCCTTTGTCTACCAATATA